>BGPR01046993.1:0-11900 GCA_013235015.1 Araneus ventricosus
ACTTGCGAGCAATCGAGTTCGCCAGCAACTGTTCGCAGATGTGGTCGAGTTTTTTTTTGCTCGCTTTGAGCCGTTCACGGACAGTTCGCATACCTCATGCGAAGAACCAAATCCTGTCGGTTTTTCAGCGAACTTAAAGGGATTCGCAATTCAAAGTGGGGCATGTTCGGGGGTTCGTCATTTCCTGCAGGTCTCCTTCGAACCTGCAAGGTCAAATTTCGGCAAAGTTTAGTTCAGTTATATTGATGTAACATTTAGAAGAAACACGACAGCTGTTTTGGAACGGACTTCATATTCTTGAATTGCGGTCAGATGAGGAAGACAACAACTGAGCTGGCACCCACCTCTCCAAACTTTCGCACCACAGAAGCGAGAGAACGCTTGACCCATGACGTGAGATTTAACGTGCGCTTGGATTATATACACGGCATATCTTCATTGTAATCGGGTTTGGAACCGTAATAAAATTAAGGGGAGATCATTAAGAGGAATGTTGAAACTAAGGGGAAAACTGTGCAACAATTAACACTTTGGAAGTGGGACGAGTAAAATTACATTTTTTTTCGAATTACCCAGCATCAAAATGTTTACTCTGAAATTTGAAGAACTAACAGGTTTATATAAGTTAGATATATTAAAAGATATCTGCTGAATGCTGTCTCTTTTTATTTATGGTATAAACATTGTCTAGAGCGAATACAGTTACAGTTTTTTTTTTCTTTCTTGTTTTGGGATTATATCTAACTCCTATGCCGCACACAATATGTTAAATTAGTATTGCTAAAAAGAAAGGTTTTTTGAATTTTCAAATAGTTCCAAAATTATTTTATCTGGTAATAAACTAATTATCAGTATTTATAAAGCAACTATTGAAGTCTGCATCCTACTATCTGTAGTCTTTTTATAATTATATTTGTATTTTCATCTTCGCAGCTTCCTTTTCTCATGCGTAGTAAATAATTGAAAAAAAAACATACGAGACTGCAAAGTAAATGCAAAGCACTGCTTTTAACAGACAGTCAAGTTGTTGGGCCGAGGAGGTAAATTTTGAGTGTGAACTTCAAAAGGAATATGAACTCATAATTAATAAAGATATTTTCCAACAGAAATTTGAATCTTGTGTGACAATGCTGATTAAATTAAATTTCATAAGCTACACAATTACAATAGTGATATCCTGATATTGTAGATATTTATCTTATTTTTGATAAATTATATATTTATCTAATTAATTTTAATTTTATAGTTATTTACCTAATATAATTTAGAACCCTTTCCATTCATTGGAATGCAGCTTATAACATTTGTAAAAGAAAAGTAATCCGAAGTAAAAATAGAATTATAAACATTCATCATTTTAAGCAAATAAAGAGAATTAATATGATATTTATATGTATCTTAAATAAGTAAGCAAAAAATTTGATCATATAAAAATTAATATATTTTCAATTGTTAAATTAATTAACTATGAAAAAGTCGATCTTTTTTAGCATCATAAAGTAAAATTATTTTAAAATTTTAGCATCGTAAAAAACATTGAATTTTAGCAATTTTAGCATCGTTATAAAATTTTAATGATATAAAGTCAGGAAAATTACGTAGTTCCATTAATACTTACGTCCTAATCAGTTATTTCTGCATAAGCACATGATATTTTTATTATTATACTACTATAATACTGAATACTATACATTACTTACATTACTATCATACTAATGAAATAACACCTAAATATTAATATTCTGAACCAAGCGAATCCAATAAAAATATAGTAAGAAATGGCTAAAATCTTTTGAAATTATTGAATTAAAAAAATTGATAAATTTGAGCTGCAGCAATCAATTAAAGAAATATGTTCTCGTTCATGTCCGGAGATAGTTTAGATTTTCGTAAAATATTTTAACTACCACAATTATTCCTCTATATTTTAAACTTTTTCATTTTGGGAAGTTTTTCATTTTTGTGAGAAGTATGAAGTCTTATAACGTTCTGTTTTACTTTTAAACTCTTATTTCAGAATACGGAGGTAATAAATTAAAAATAAAAAATGCAGTCAAATTTCAATCTCTCAATTTCTTTTGTGCTATTAAATTAATGGAAAAACCTTGTTATAATAACAAACAAGATAAATATTTTATTATTGTTTTTAAAAATTCCATTAAATTAAAGAAATTCTTTTGCTATCGAATGCGATCTATTGCCGTCAATGAAAACAGAAAACAGCATGATATAATTCGCCATGTCACTTTAGTAACAACATATCAGTTTAAAATGGTTTCCAAACATCGCTCGTGCTGCCATCTAACTTTCATAAGAAAAACTATCTGAAAATTTGGCTCCAAAGATCATATACGTATATTTTATAGTAAAATTTAACTAATATAAAAAACTCCCAAAACGATGTGTGCAGCATTACCTGGTTTTTAATCATAATAGAAGCTTTGAAAAAATACCGGTCTCAGTATTTTTGAAAAATCTTCAGAGCTTCTTTTATTTATCCCATTTCATTGTAGTGCCATCTATTTTTGGAATTGTGAAACAGAAGTGTTTCCAGAAAATAATTTACGTAGGAAAATAACAGTTTCGTTTGAGACAATACTTTCAAGGGATTTAAACTTTTGTCGATAATTTTATTAATTCCTAATGATTAATCCATTTCTATTTATTCTAGGGCTTTTCTAGGAATTTTTATTTTATGATATGATTTACATTATCTTACTAACCTTTTTTTCGAGAAAATTACCTCCTCAATGATATGTAACGAATTTATCCTTTATTTGGTATTTCAGAGTTCAGAGTTGGGTTGATTTCACACTGACCTTGTTCCTGAATTGCTAATAAGCGAGCTATATAAGTATTTTCAGTAAAGCAATTGATTGCTACTACACTGCAGTTTAAATATGATCATTAAGCCGAAGGATAAATAAGTTTTTCACAAGTCGCTGATAGAGACAGATTGGAAACACACAGATAAGATGTATTATCACCTGATGCGACACAGTTACTTTTATTTTGAAGCATTGAGGTGATATTTTTTTTATTTCTGACTTCACTAATTTACGGTCACGTGAAGAAGACCCTCTTCACTGAAGAAGGGTCACTTCCTTCAAAAAATATGGTTAATAAAAATAAAAAATGGGTTACTGTGTGAAAGCTACCAATTGTGCACCTTAAATGTTTGTGTCGGTGTTATCAACGCAACCTGTAATATTAGACTCCTACCTAAGAAAATAATATTTCGATTTTGGTGGTATTTCAAGACCATGCACTATTACGAGATGTTACCGAAAAATTAAACAATCATTTCAGTCAAGTACTGTCAGAAGCTCGACAATTTGAAGGTACAGTGGCTCTTAAAATTTATGTTCATCATTAAATTTCTAAAATAGCACTATAAAATTTTCCTATAAGTTTAATACTTAAAAATGTTAAAATGCTCGTTAAAGAATTTATTAAGCAAAGAAATAAAAATGAGGAAATGATAACTTAAATGGCTAAATTTTTATGTTTAAGTTCAAAATTTGAGAGTCACAAAATTGAGCATACACTTCATAAAATATTCAATTTGGCAGCCGGCATTTTTCTTTAAAAGAACCAGTATAATATATCTAATGCTGCAATTCACCAGTATTTGATAACCATGGAAAATTAGGTTTTTCAAATTTTTTTTTAAATTCCTAAAATGAGTTCTAGAACTTAACACTTTCATTGCTACGGACGAGATATCTCGTCTTTCAGGAAAGTTTGCTGTTCTCTAGAATTTGACTTACATACCAATTCAGATAAGTTGGACAAGTTAATAGATGTCGGCAGAATACGTTCACTTTTTTTCTTTTTTATGTATTTAAACTACCAGGAATGAGAGCAGTTACAATTTGTCTTTTCTATCTAATTTATATACAGCGGCGAATGTGTTAAACAAGATTTGATACACAGAAACTTGAAATTCGAATGTGTGAAGAATGCAATATCTACATAAAATCGCAAAGAAAGTTCGGTGTATTCATGGATGCATACAAAAATAACCTAAAAGTATAGGAAGTCTGGATTAATTACAATTAAGCCTAGTAAAAGGAGAAAAGCAATTCCAGTTCAAAGAGTAAAAAAAACGGTATTAGACAAATACGAAAAAAATCCTAAAATGAATGCTGTAGGAATTGCTTCACCGACGTATGTTGCAATAGGAAAGAATGTTTCAGAAGAAACAATTAGAAGGGTTCTCAGGAAAGCTAATTATAATGGTAGACCGGTCAGAAAAATTCCCCTTCATTTCCAAAGTCAAAAGAGATAAAATAATTGTTGTTGTAAAAAAACCATATTTCAGGGCCAGAAGATTTTTGGAATAACGTCATATTCAGAGACAAATGTAAATTTAATGTTTTGGGAAGTGATGGTCGAAGCTATGTATAGCGGAAGCCTAATTCTGAACTACTTGCCCCAAATACCATTCCTACAGTCAAGCATGAAGAAGACTCAGGTCTTGTATGGGGCTGTATGTCTGTAAATTAATTGGAGAATTCGGTTTTTATCGATGGTATGATGGAATTAAGTTAAATATTTTGATATACTAAAAAAAAATTTCAAGCAAAGTGCATAGAAACTGAATTTATGATCAAATATTATTTTTCATCAAGACAACTACCCCACACATAAAACCGAAATTGTGAAGTTACGGTTATTATACAATTGTGAAATACAATTGAATACTTCACCTCAATATCCAGAACTCAATGTTATTGAAAATTTGCGGTCTAAACTGAAAAAATCTGTTCAGAAACACAACATTACGAATAAAGAACTTCTAAAACTATGCTACAAAAAGAATGGGTAAAAACATAACCCCTCAGGCAATCACTAACTTTTGTTAATTCAATGCCACGCCGTTTAGAAGCTGTTTTGAAAGCAAGAGTATATGCAACAAAATATTAGTTCATGCCTTTTTCTTCCTGTTAACGAGTTAGACTAACCGTATACTCAATTTTGTGGCTAAGAAATTTATAACTTTGACATGAAGTTTACGTTAATAAAAATATTATTAATCCCTCTATCTTGTTTCTAAGTTTTTCTTAATGTGTCTTTTATAATTCTTTCGGATCTTAAGTTTAAACGTGAATTTAATATAACATTTATACCTATAATGAAGAGACAGTGTGGTGTACACTCAATTTTGAAAGTCGCTGTTGCTCAAAATTCTTTCTCATTGGGAAATACAGAGCCATTTTTTTTAATAATTGAACACGACATATTCCAATTTTTAATCTGAAAGTTACTCCTAGGCGACACGAAATAATGAACAATACTTTTTTTGTAAATATATCCCTTAGGATGTTATTTCTTTGGAACACATGACATAAATACGAACGGACTTAAGTGCCAATGCAATACTTATTCTTATAAGACTTAATTTATATTAAATAACTAATTGATTAAAAATTTAAAATTAATTAGTTAATTTTTGCTTATTAGTTAAGCTAGTTAGATTTGCTTCTTTATAATTTATGCTTGAGGCTCTTTGAAAGAATATCATATTTTACAAACTTATGAGCTAACTTTTATAAGTTTTAAATCTACAAAGTCTCAAGGGTACCACTCCTTGAACTAACTCACTGTTGAAATTAACTTTACAGAAAATTAATCTTTCAAAGTTATGCAAACATGATCGAAAAAGAGATAGCTTTTTTGTTCATCCAATAATTGAGCGTAAAACTTTTAGCAAGAACGCTCGAAAAAAATCAAAATTGCTTTCTGGAGGATGATCTACCGGCGTCTTTCATATTATATTACTGATAGGAAAGAAACTATTGAAAATTCATAAAATTAATTAAGAAACGATTAAAGGGTAGAATCTGCTTGTTTCTATTTATTTATTCTTAATATTTTACGCAAGATTCGGAAGACATTAAGAGTATTCATTTTTTTCCAGATCTTGATGACTGATAAGGCTTATTATAGGATAAATAACTCCTGGGAAAGGCAGCGGTGGCCTCGTGGTAATTCTCGACTTCGGAGCCGGAGAAACACGTATCCACGGAAGATCCGGGCTTGTTGCACGTTAAATCATACGCAGGAGTCCAAGCGTCCCCCGCTGGTGTGGCGCGAAAGTTTGGAGAGAGGGTGCCAGCTCAAGTGTGTCCTCTTCATCTGACCAAGGTTCAAAATTACGAGGTCTGTCCCAAAACAGCCCTCGTGTTGCTTCAAAACGGGACGCTGATATGACATATCTGAATTAAACTCCTGGGAAAATCATACCTTTGAAATTGACTCTCAATATCAAGAAATGTAAAAGAAAACTTTTTCGCTTCCGAATAGTTGAGCATCTTAGACATTTCCAAATTTGTTGGGAGTTAACTTGAAAGAAAAGTGTGTCTAAAATTTAGGATAGTTCTCTTTAAAATTTAAGTGAAGATTATTTGAGAAACAAATTAAGCTTTAGATATTTTTGGAAGATTGAAGAAGTAGGAAGAGGAAACTGTTTGCTTTTCCAGCGTCTGAATTTTATGATTAAAATTCTGTTCGAAACATTTTCAGTGAGATTAAATTGAGGATGAAGAACATGCTGTCTGTTTTCTTGCTTCAAAGATCTTAGGATAAAACTAGAAAGAGAAAGTTCCGTAACAAAAATGTCAAATAACCTTAGTTTGAAATTGAATATTTCTGAATGAGATAGAGTGGTAAAGGGCAACTCTTTCTTTTTTCTACAGTTAAAACAACTGATTAATTTTTTTATAACATAGAATTTTAATTTTTTGAAATTTTATTCCATTTGGATGGAATTATATTTTTAAGAAGATTTAAATATTCCTACTTATTTCATTTTTAACAATTAAATGTTCGAGTTTGAAGTGAAATAAAATTCGCGAATTAGATTCTCTTGAGTAGTTTTAAAGATTAGAATACCTAAAATAAACAATTTTAATTAAATTAAGTGACTGGATTCATTTACCTTAAAAAAGTTTTGAAATCACGAAGTCCTTTGAAACTAAAGACTTATAAATATTAAGTTAAGATTTCATGAGACCAAAACTTGATTGAGTTTTCAGGAAAAAAAAAGCTTTTATTTCTGCAAGCTATTAGCCTGCATTATCAAGTGAAAAATATGTACAAATATTGATTCCTATGTGAAATGATGATTAGTGTGGGGTTTCTGTGGCTGTTGTCAAATGTGTCGCAAATGTTTCGCGACCCCATTTTATTTGAAATGTTTTGAGGTGGCCCCAAAGTTTAAAATAATAATAATAATTGAAAAAATAAAAAACAACCATTCATTGAAATAGCTATTAAACAAATGGTAGTGAATATTTTTAGACAAGAAGAATTTCTGTACTAACTTTACTTACAAACATAATGGAATCTAAAAGAAGACGGTGATTTGATTTAAGATCAAAAATTATTTTGTCCCTTGGAAAACTAGGGGACGGTTAGACATTTAACTTTTTTTGTTCCAATATGTTTTTTGGTGCATGATAACAACACAAACTCCCCCAACCTTAGAAGTTTGGAGCAAAAGGAAGTAACTTGATATTTCGTAAACATCCGGACCCTACATGACGCGCTCAGTTCATTCCTTTGTCACGTTTCCCGTTGGCTGCATCCCTCAGTCTTAGGTTCGTAAAATTATTTCTAATATTTGGTATTTCATTTGAATTCTTGGTCTATCACAATGTTCGGGTTGAAGGACCGTGTTTTTAGCTTTATGCTAGCACTAATCGCAGAAAACATTATGATTTCTCTAATTTTTTAGCGGTTCGTATAGATTTCACTTATTTACCCCTGAAACTGTATCCATACTTTAAATAATTATTACGCAACAATCATTAACATATCTGAAAGATTCATAACTAAAATTAATTTATACAAATACATAAAATTTTGTCAATTATCAGAAGTTTTCGGATTGTTTACTGTTACTCTCCAGGCACTGCTGATAAAATCATAGATTGAATTGCAAAACGACTCTAAGCATGAAAATTGCATTTAGTCACATCGCAGATCGTCATTCGCAGCTAGCTTTGAGCTATAAACCTTATGTTTCATATATATCCACAAAAATGCACCCATTAGGGGTGATTACAATGCTTGCTAGATATTTGTAAACACGAATGAATTAAAATAGACCGTCACATTGCGTAGAGAGTAATGCGGAGGGTTTCTAATGTGCTGGAAGTATCATTCTTAGTTTTCAAACATCTCGTGAATATTCAAAATGCAAAATATTAGTAAGAGAAAATAAAATGAATTAATGTACTAAATTGTAAAAAAAGGAATTGGAAATGTGGAAACAAAACACAAAACATAATAATACAAGACTAACTAAAAAATAATAAAAGACCCTTGAAAACGTGGGTAGCTGGATTCGCCTCCATTTTGAGTTAAGTTCATTTACGTTATTCTAAACGCGTGAATATGCTTCATAAGGCATTTTCGTTATATGTTCAGATAAACATCACTAGTCAACGTACTTTCAAAGAAGAAAAGCCCAATTAATTTACACGCTGACAAACTACCCTACACGGTTAACATCTGATAAGTTCAGATTTAGGCGCATTGTTAAAGAGGATAATAATTTTCCGAGGAGCTATAATAACGACGATATTTTGAGGAATTATTTATGAAAAATTGTTCCTTGATGTGAAAAATTGCAATTTGAGGGATGAACAATTATAGTATTAATTAGTTAAAATTATGAAGCTTTTGATTCTAACAAGATTCTACATTTGCTCAACCGGGTAATGAAACTTTGATGTATGTTTTTAATTTTTTAAGTAATAGTTATTCTCATTGTGTGCAACCGGTTGATAATGCGGAGTTTCTTCCAGGGGAGGTGTGGCGTAGTTGCGAAGTGCGACGCATGCCATGTGATCGTAGTGAGAGCAGACATCAAATGTTCTAAAGGTTTGCACAGGACTGATATTCGTTGTCAAAACGCTCGCGCCAAGAAAAGAGTATTTGCGGGAATGTTACTTCTTTGTTTTATTGTGAAAAAAACGGCATCTGAATGTTACCGCATACTGCGGGACGTATGTGGTGAACATGCACCATCGCAAAACACGTGTGAATGCTGGATTAAACAGTTTAGGAAACGGCTATGGAAAGTAGAGATTTCAGTGTATTTGTGGGATTAGGAGGATATGGTGTATTATGAGTTTCTGAAATCCAGTGAAACCGTAAATAGTGCTTGCATCCAACAACAAATCGTCAATTTAAACCACACAGTGATCATCAAATGACCACAATGGGCGAGTCGACACGACAACCTCCTGACAACGCATCACCACATACGTCCAAACCAATGAATAAACACTTTAAACAATCTTGACTGGGGAGTATTACTCCACCCTCTGATTTCACCAGACCTTGTACTGTGCGATTTTCACTTGTTCCGGTCGAGGGTACACACACTGTCTCAAAAGCACTTCCGAACGTATGACAATGGGGTCCGATGAAGCACTCACTAATTTGCGTCCAAAGAATAAAAGTTCAATTGGGACGGTATCCGTACCCTACCTGACAGATGGGGAAAAGTTGTAACTAGCTTTCTTTCACTTCTTATGTTTCCTTTTCATCCAGTTTACGCATTATTAACCGGTACAACTAGTATACGTTTTTCTGGAACACTCTGTATATACATTTGTCTGTTAGAGAGTTATACAAGTAATATTTATTTCAGTGGCGGCTTGTCCATTTGGGCTCCAGAACTGCTGTCCTCCCTGAAAATTATCTTAAAAACACGCATTTTCGTTTTTATTCTTATCTGATTACTTTTCCTCTTTGATTACTTTCCTCCGATTACTTTTCCTCTCATATGATTATTTTTCTTCTTTCTCCTTTTTCCTATTTTTCAAATAATCAACAGAAATGACAAAAAAGTAATAGAAAACTTAAAAAGAAGTAAAATGAGTGACACAGGCTTGAGTTGCAGAGTGTTTTGCCCCTCCAAAGGATCAAAAATGGTCATCACAGACCGCGTTTGGTGAGCGACTTTCGTCTTCGCTTCCACATTTGGCTTTTCTTCACTTACGGAAAGTTTGACAGTGATGATTGCCCTTGGATAACACTTGATTTATGGGTTTCTGTTTCACTTCATGCTGCTTCGACAAAAATGTGTTAAGCTTATTGACTATTCGTTTTCTATCATTAGAAATCACTCTTCGAAAACAAGATGATTTTCTAAAATATTATTCAGTCAAAACTTTATATAAGAAGGGATCAATCATTATTATTAGACATTTCTAAATAAAACTGAAACTCCTTGAAAGCAGACCTTCAAAAAATCGTATTTTCAAAGCGAAAAATTGAATATAAAAATGTACGTCGCATTATACCGGATTTGAACATTGTTCAAAATCCCAGTACCAGCGAAAATTTTTGAAGCACTGATTGTTTCTGAGCTGACGAGCCGCCACTGATCTATGTCTTCTTATTTATTTTTTAGCATTGAAGACTCTCTTATGACACGAAGCTTGTTTTATATAACTGGTATATATAGAGATATGGTTCCTTATTATTACAACCATTCTTCAAGCAGCAAAAAAAATATATATATATCGTTTAAAAATATGCTTTTAAAAACAAACCATGGTAGAAATTTTATTAAAAAATTTTATTCAGCAAAAATTATACAAAAAGTTTCAAAAATGTATAAAACCACACCACTTATTCCCTTATCCTCGATACCATAAACACTCAACTGATTAAAAATGCATATAAAAACATAAATAGTTAACCACTTGGTATAATTCTTACGATTATACATATCAAATAAATAACAGCAACACAAATATGAAGTTACAGTAAAACTAACAGACAGTTTAGAAGCATTTTAGAAATAAAAGTAGAAAATGATTAAATGTTTTAAATTTTTATCTAATGCAAATAAATAGCAATGAATCAATTCTAGTAGATTTATCACAGTAATTGCTTCATAGTTTTTAGAAAAAAATATATTGTAGTTCCATGAAGAACGTTACGGAATTACATTCCATAAAATATAGGCTTAACATGAGTTTTGGAATGCAATTACACAAAAAATTTTTAGAAATGAAATACAGAAAACACATAAAGATGCAGTTTTAGAAGAATTATTTAAAAACGAAGAAAAGAAATGGGACAAATCACAGAGTAGATGTTTGTTCTTGATCAGCATAAAAAAATAAATGGAAGCTTTCAGATAACAACATACTAACAATGAAACATGTGTACGACATTACAAAGAACATAAATAACATTTAATAGCTGCCATAGGAAACGTTGAATGTCATAATGACATAGTATCTAATCAACTTAGTAATTAAATCTGATATCTGATCGATGATTTTAGCTAATAATTATTTAGCTTGAAATTTTTGATAGATGTAAAAACTTATTTGAAATGTCTACAAATGTAGATCTATTTTTATTTGATATAATTAGTTAATTTTCAAATGTTCCGCTCTTTAAATAACTTCTGTACCTAAAAATACTGTTTATTACTTTCAAAATATTTTATCTAATATTGTTAATTATTTATAATTTATCTCAATAAAAAAATTACATCAAATAATTTTGGTTTTGAATAGTCACAGGACAAAGCCACAAATGCGACTCTGAGCTATGTTTCAATAACAAATTTACTAATTTTTTGCGTCTTCACGTATTTTTCCAAATACTTAAAAAATTGTATTTATAGGTTATTAAAAAATTCTAACGTTTCAAACGCAAAGCTTGTGACAACTTACGACTTTGATAAAATATTACAAATTATTTAATTTGTTGATTTTAAAAATTCTGCTTTGAAAAATCCTTAAAAGCAATTTTTCTTCATTATTTTATGATGCAATGCATAAATTTTAGATCTATGATCTGATTAATACTGTCATTCGGTTGTAAAAGCAGATGTTCCACATTTAGGATCCTTCAGTGCT
>BGPR01046994.1:0-11900 GCA_013235015.1 Araneus ventricosus
ATGCTTTTAGTTCTTTCAAAGGCTATTTGATTAGCCGAGGTTGGATGCCGCCGGAAAACATTTCAGGCTTTTCTTTGGTTACGATTGGTATCAGTGCAATGCTTATTCCACCATGGTTTCCTATTCTTAGGGAAGCTCAGTCCCGATTTGGGAATATTGGCATCTGCAGCTGAAATAATGGTTTTAGTAACCAAATTCACTACTTCATTAAGATTTTCACCCTCCACCATGTCACGAGTAATCAGTGCTCTTAATGTGAAATTTGTCCAATGAGCTCTATGAAACAAGTAGCGTGATGGACGTTGAGCATCGTTAGAACCGACATTTACACGGTCCAAAAAAATTGGGAAATGGTCACTGTCACTGTCACGCAAGTTAACTCCAACTCTAAATTTAAAGTAAGGAGCAAGAGACGGCGTGCATAGTTCGAGGTCCAAAGAGTGGAAAGTTCTACTTCGTTGATGGAAGTAGGTGCCTTCTCCATTGTTAAGTAGGCAAAGGGAGTGAGTATTAATGAACTCCTCAATTTGTCGTCCACGAGGATTTGTATCCTTATTGCCCCACAATGGCCTATGACCATTAAAATCCCCAATAATGATAAAAGGAGTAGGCAATTCATCTACTAATCTGTCAAGATCTCTGTCGTTGACATTAACACTCGGTGACAAGTATAGGGTGCAAACAGTTACTAAATTGGAAAGCATAACTCTAACCGCTACAGCCTGCAAATTTGTATGCAAAGTGATGACAGATGAAGGAGTATCATGGGAGACTAGAAGAGCAACCCCTCCAGAAGCTCGACCAGATTCATTTTCTAATGTTTTCTGACAAGGCTATAGCGTTTGATTTTTGCAATATCAGCAGGTTTTAAGTAGGTCTCTTGAAGTGCAACGCAGACGGGATGCACTTCATAAATCAAGTCTTTAATGTGACAAATCTTGCTGCGGAAACCACGGCAGTTCCACGAAACCAAGCAGGACATCAAGAACGATTTTTATCTAGAGGTTTTTTAGGCTTTTCTCTACTTTTCGGAACGTTCTTAGAAGAGAGGACGAATCCAGTTCCATATCTGATTCAGAAGAAATATTTGATTTCAAAAAATTGTTTTGCATCAAGAGTTTTCTTGGAGCTATTCTCAAGAGGTTTTAAATTTTTTTACAATGCCCGTTTTAGAATTACTAGGAGTTGGTTGCGCAGATTTTTTTGGTGAATTATTCTTTATACTAGGGGTAGCTGTCGGAGAAGTAAAGAATTTAGATGGCAATGTTGAAAGGGAAATAGATACTGGTAGTTGCAAGCTATTTATCTCGGATGTGTTGTTCCTGATTTTAGGCTGCATTTGTACTGTAGAGGAGTAGGAAACACCAACTTTCAGAGTTCTATCCTTTATAATTTGTCTTGCTTCAGGAAAAGTAATATTCCTTTTCATTTTGACTGCAATAACTTCTTTTTCAAAAATCCATGTAGAACAAGTTTTAGAAGATGCAGCATGGGGATCTGAACAATTTCTACATTTGAAAGTGTCAGAATTACAAACATTTATTTCGTGACCAGATTCGGCGCATTTCCCACAAACAGGGTCAGTACCCCGACATGACTGTTGGGAGTGCCCATACCTGTGGCATTTGAAACACCGACGAGGATTGGGAATACATGGACGAAGTTTGCCATTTATGTATTCTGTTTTTATGGATTTTGGCAATACCGGTGTCTGAAAAGTTAAAACAACGTGTTGTGTAGGAATAAGTCGACCGTCACGTCGAATGTTTATACGACATGCGGCACAAACATTTTGATCATGTAGTTCTTCCAAGAATTCAGCTTCTGTAGCATGTATAAAATCAGGGTTAGAAAGTATACCACGAGAGACATTCAATGCTTTGTGAAATGACGTTTCTACTGGAAAAATTCCCAGATTCGTAAATTTACTAATTACTGAAGCTTGGTTGGAGTCAACTTGTACCAGAAGATCACCAGATCTCAATTTCTTGACATTTTGTATTTCACCAATACATGACGTAAGGAGTTTTTTCACCAGAAAAGGGGATACCGTATGAAAAGTGTTTGGAGTGCTGATCGGCATGTAACGAGTAGATGAATTGGCTTCTACTACGAAAGACAAAGAACCCATAAGACAATGGTAAAATTTCGGGATCGACGGCATCGCCAACCACGGAGCCCAACAAGGGATGGCAGCCACGGGTTCTGGTCATTCCCAGCCTCGGCGGTTACCATGATGCTAGCCGATACCTATACGCTGGGAGTCACCGCCGGGGACAGTGACCACCTTTAACGCTAAGCCCAAGGAAGTGACCCTTTCGCTTGATCCCTAGCAGTCTAACCACAAAGGTGGCTAGGCACCAGCCGATTGATACACTGGGGACCACAGTGCACCACTCGTCTAATGGGTTGCCACGCACGGCCAACACGTGGGTTTTTTGGCTATCCATGAGAAGCAAGAAGCAAACAGAGCAGCGACAGCTTCTCATGGAGAGCTCCCTCGCTTGCCGTCGAGGGAAGGAAGCAGAAAAGCGAAAAGTAGAAGCTGAAGGGGAGGGAAAGCCTGAAGGGAGATAAGATCACTAGGGTACCTCGGGGTCGTGAATCACGTCACACCTAAAGAAGATGTGCCCCTGAGGGGAATATATCATACTAAACAACACAATGCATACAATATTTTATTTTCTATATTTATCGACGTTTATCAGTATTTTAAGGTGAAGTTATTCTTATAGTCGACAGATGGCAGCATGATGATACTTTAATACTTCATTTATCAACGTTTAATTATATGTCCAAAACATATTTTACAAAATGTTCATTTGAATAATAATGTTTACACAATCATTTTGTTCTACTGTATATAAAAGGCGGGCCGGATTCAGCTAAGGAAGTTAACCATCAAAAAGCTCTCACATATGGATTATCTATTGTCATGTGAAAAAAATTTCGATCGAATATTCTCATCGTAAAAATATACACGTGATTTATTGTTGAGAGTCTTGTATTTGATTTTCAATCAATACTGTAATTATAAATGTTAAAGGCGTCTCGTAATACATTGAAAGAGGAATAAATAAATTTCAAAATTATTTTAAAACCTTTCAAACATATTATTATAATTACTTTTAAACCTTATTGCCTTAATTTATTAAATTAGAAAACTTAACAATAAGAGCTAAAATTGCTTCTTCTTTGACTTCCAATTTCATTTTGAACTCGAAATTGTAACGATAAAAGATAATTTAATTAAAAAGACTATTCGTATTAATTGTTAATGTGCATAAAATTTCGTAGAGATCTGAACTCTGTAACTACATTTTATTATCATCATTAACGCTTTCGGGCGCAAGTCTAGCTGGTCCAGTGGTAAGGTGCCGGTTTGGTATACGGAAGATCCCGGGTTCAAAGCTCGCTGTAAGTAGAGGTGTTCAAAAAATCGCGAAGTGTTGTTACCCATAAGTTCAGCACTTAGGAATTACGTGATTAATAATTTTCCATGCTTCTAAAATGTATTTTTAAAAATATTCACTATATTTTTATATTATGCAATATTATATAATATTAATCAATATAGTACAATATTACTTAATATGGTATAATATTATACAGTACTATAAGGCATTATCCAATATTATGGAAGAAAACATTGTACAGTATTAAAGTACAGAATTTCTTACGTTTTACACTGTTTCAATATTGGGAAAAATATTGTACAATATTACTTTTTCGAATTTGATATTAGACAATATTATGTGCTACCTGGGGATATCAAGAAAAATCAAACTTACTGCAAGTGTGCATGTTATCTGGGTGTGATTTTTCTTGATATTAGCTTGTCATGACAAACTTGACGCGACAACTTTGCAACGAACCTGCTGCAAATTAACAAAGTATAATCGATCACCCTCCTTGCAATGCCAGTTTACTGTAAACTTGACATGGCACACTTACACACTACGACCTGGATACAGTTGTATATATCTGGTTTTGATCTTTGTCTTTGTTTTAAAATACATCCGATTTTTAATAGCATATCCTAGACCGTCCTTCTTTTTATTAATTCAATAAATCAATGATAATTAAAAAAAAAAAACTAAATAGGCATTTCATATATATATAAAAAATTACTTTTGAAAATTTTCTAAATATAGATCTTTTTCTTCTTTTTACTAAATACAGAATTCGCACTGTAAAGAAAACTTTATATCACTTTTTTCTTAATGTTGAAATTTTAATGTTCATAAACAAAATTCATCTCAAAAAACAGTCAATGTTTGTTGAAAAATAATAACTTACTTTGTGTCCCATGATTTTAAAATTATTTACCTTTGAACCCTAATTTCATAATTTATTTATTATAATTAATAGCGTAATCTGTCTTCGGCAATCGAAGTCCAGCTGGCTAAGGCGGCAGGTTTAGGAAGCGGGTTGTCGGGGGTTCTAATCTGAGGTTTATCTGCGTACTCAGTTTTTGATATAGTTTGCAATGAGTTTGACGCAACAAGCTTGCTGCAAGTTCGACGCGTGGTGACTTCGTCGTTTGCAATAACTTGTTTCAAGCTTGCACTCTTGCCGTATCAAACTTGAGGCAAGCTTGAAGATTTGCAGAGCAAGTCTGCTGCAAACTAAAATTGCTATCTGGGTTATACTATTTATGGCGGCCAGATGGCGATTTCAACATATGAGCCGATAACACATTCTCTAAACTTCCAATCCACATCACATTGAGGACGCTCGTTTTTTAATCAGAAACAACATATAATCTGACCATGGACTCCGAGACTACCTCTTTTGGATGATTTTACACCAGAAAGGGGTGTCAGGCATTGAGTCACATGAGCTCATTTCCGGAGTTCTTTCTTAGATCACGTTCAGTAAAATGTAAAGATCACCCTTCCATTCTTCACTTTCCCCCTATTTTGATGAAAGTAACTCCGCCCGGTGCATGCGCAAAAGCGCGGAAGGTTTTCGAATTCGTTGCTATACAATACGTTGGTTCTGCGAGCAAGGAGGTTGTTCCTCGATGGCACTGGAACCCGAACAAGCAATGTTTCACTCTCTCAACTCCCCCCTCCCCCCGATCATACAACCAAGCCAAAGCGGCCTTTTTCAAGGGTTAAAACAGCATAACAATATTAAATAAAGGCATTTAATAAAATGTACTAAGGAGAAACAATAATTATTAAGCACGAGGAATAAATATGAGGCTGAGGATAATCATTCTATTGCTTGGAAAAGATCTTATAAGCTGAAAACTGGAACCCACATGGACACAGTTTTTTGGTGTCACGAAAACTCTTAGCGCCTTTTTTTTCAGATTCTTAAATTTTATGAATTAAAATTTTTCAGAAGTATTTAGTTATAATTAGTTTATAACAGTATCCCAGCAAATAAAATTTATTGAATCATTTCTTAAATTTGTTTTTCAATTTCGGAGAAACGAGAATTAAAAAAAAAAATAGAAATCGTGTTGAAATTTTTTTTCTTGCCTAAAATGGATTTCGACCAAAAAAATTTAAAATGCCACTATGATTGAAACATGGAATATTCAAAGATTTGCATTATGTGGCATGTGTTATATGTGATTATGCCGCATCTCCTCTTGATATCCTAAATTTTTACTTTCTTGTATATGAAATATTGAAAGAAAATAAATAATATAATCGTAAAAAAAAATCGAATTCCGTATTTTGATTAATCTCGACGTTTGAGATTTCATTGAGTATCAAAATCCATTTTTAAAATTATGTCTGTCTGTGAATACGATGACTAAAAAATCAGGAGCTTAGACGGATTAAATTTGGTATAGGTCTTGACATCAAAATTTTAGATTTCCAGCAAATTTTGAACGAAATCCTTCTACAGAAAGTCTGTCTGTTTATCCGTCTGTATGAAGGTGAACATGATAACTAAAAAATGCAACGACATTTGGCATATAGTTTTATTTTTAGAAGCGTAGATCGGCATCAAATTTTGGACCAAATCAGTCAGACTATCTGTTAATCTGTCTATTCGTACTCGAACGCAATATTTCAAAACCGCAGGAAGCTAGAAGACTGAATTTTAGTGAATGGTCTTAACACCAGAAAATTGAATATGCGTCCGATTTTACGCCAAATTCAGGAAAAGTTGACCGTCTGTCGGTCGCTCCATTTAAGGCTTCTGAATGCGATAACTTGAAAACGCCATAAGCTATATGAATACGAAATTTGATATATGGTCTTGACACTACAGTTGCAAGTATATATGTTATCGTTAAAGTATGAAATCCGTTATTCTATAGAATAACTGATCAAGCAGTTAAAGTGTTAAATATACTTTTATTTTAGTTATTCTATAGAATAACGGTCCACGCATCGTTAAAGTGTAAAATAGCCGACATGAGGCAGCCTGTTTGTTAGTCAGATTGGTTATTTGTATTTTCAGCATCTGAAGTGGGCACCGGAATTTTTTTTTTATTTTTAAGAAACATCCCACGTCTTCGCTAGTAGCGGGAGCCGGAACCTAGTAGCTTCGCTAGCTCATTGAATGTAAGGAATCTGCCTTTTTTAAATACTCACATGAAGTAGGAAAAATTGTGCTCGCGATGCCTGCGGCATCTGAAGTGGACGCCGGGCAAATTTTTTTAACTTTAAAAACATCCTACGGCTTCGCTAGCAGCGGGAGCCGGAACCTAGTAGCTTCGCTAGCTCATTGAATGTAAGGAATCTGCGTTTATAGTGGAATTTGTCCATAACTTCGTTCCTAATAGAGATACCGAGACAATTCCTGTATATTCTTGAACCTTCATTTTGTCGCGAAATTCGCCAAATTTGTCGCCAAGTTGCCTAAACAGTCGCCAAGATCGACCGTCATTGACTTCCTTTCAATACGTATTCCTGTAAATCTCTCTTTCCAACTATAAGAATAATATGGCAAGAAAGCGACATTACAGTTTTATGACACTGTTATAGTGGTTTTAATTTTCCATAGGTTATGGCTGATATGCAATCAAAAGTTATAAAAAAGCGGACTTGTTTTAATGTCAGAATGTTTATTTTACACTTTAACGGCCTGTCATAAGTTATTCTATAGAATACCTAGTTATTTCATAGAATAACTAGGTAAAGTATGAAATAAATAATTTATTTTACACTTTAACTGACTTGATCAGTTAATCTATAGAATAACTAGTTATTCTATAGAATAACTGAATTATGCGCTTTAACGGTGACATATGTAAAGATTTAGATCAAGTCGTTTAGCGGGATGAAGTCCAAAATACATACTTGATTTTCTTCACTGTACTACGAAATTAATCACAAAATTGTCAAAACTGATATGTAAGATCTCACGAGTGTCCCCGATTCTGATTCACATTTATTCCAATAGATTTTCTAATAGTATAAAATATTTCTTTTGCATTTATATTTTATGTAGGAGTATGGGGTTGGGATATTAATTTCCTGGCCTTCAACAGTTGCCAGCTTGGCGAAGTGGTCAGTGAGCTCATTTCCCGGGCTACTGATATGAGCCTTCATCCATGTGAGCCACACTAACACCTCCGCGAAACCTGCAATTATTTTTAACTGTGTTTACGAATAATGATTTTGGCCTGGCGCTTTTAAGTGTTTTCACTGAGGATTGGCTATCAGTAAAAATATTAATTTTTGTAATACGTTGAAGTGCCCAACAAGCTGCAAAATTTATCGACGCCAACCCCCCTGCGCAAACAGAATTATAATTTTTTAATTTGAAATAACATTTTTTTTATTAATTTACAATCGGTGACTATGAAAAGGGCGAACCCAGTCTCTTGACCGATCATGGATCCGTTCGTGACACGTCATATAGTGGATCTAATATTAAGAATTTTATGTTCAATTGGGATTTCTAATAATTTTATAAAATCGTCAAAATCCTCTGATTTAACTAAATCTTGGAATTCATTAGACAGATATACCAATAAAGCCACAATTTAAAAAGGAATACCAGCAATCCAATAGTAATTTGAAGTAAACGAAAAGCAGACAACAAAAATCAAGGAATCCATTGTAGTTCACTTTCTCAAGGGCTAGAAACTATTCGAAATGGATTCAAAAGGATATTTAGGGAATTTTCTGTAGAAACAGGCCTTTAGACCAAGACAAAGCTTCTCATAGCCCGAACTCCCCCAAAAAAAGCAACCAGGAGCAAATCCACAAGCACAAACGTCAAAAGAAAAAGGAAAAAACATTAAATACGCTAATAAGAGCAACAAAATATTAGCCACCAAGCTTAATTAATAAGCTTTCATAAGGTAAAAATCAAAAAGAACTTACCCCTGTAGAAATTAGCCAGAGAAAAATAATTTGCCCGCGCTTTCGAGAAAAGCAAAACAATAAACACTAGTCTCCGTGGCGCCATCTATATTCCCAAAAGAGGAACAGAAAGGCAGAAAAAAGATATTATTTATAAAGAATTATTGGAATTCATTAGAATGCCTTACCCAGAGGGGAATATTTGAAACTTTATATGTAGGACTCTCGCTGTAATATGTAAAGGAGTTTGAGTTTGATGGAGTTTACTGGCGCAAAAACCATTTTTGATTATGCTGCGCCAAACATATGGTCTTGGATAAAATCTTTGTATAGGAGTTCAGTTAAAAGGAGTGTCATACGGTATGAGGTGTCAATATATGAAGTCTATAAAAAGATTGCAACAAGGAAAAAATTACCAAAAAACATGGTAAAAATTTTTATATCAAGGAATATGTAAAGGACAACAACAGGAATAACAACATCCTCGCGGGTTCTTAATGTCTTAATTGGCCAATATGTAAAGGATAAAGGCCAATTAAGACATTAAGAACCTGCGAGGATGTTGTTTTATAACACCTGGTAAATTTAGCTAAAAATATTCGTTGAATAGTATGCAGTGACGGTTCATTTTAGAACATTTCAGATGCTCTTTCACAGATTTTATAATTTCTTTTAGTCACTTTGGCTTGTAGTGATCACTTAAGGTCAAAGCCAAGGCGATCCCTACATCCGAATAATCAATACATTCAAAATGGCTTAAAATAATTCAAATCGGTAGGTGTACAAGGTCGGAGGCTTAGTCCCAGACAGCAATTTTAGTTTGCAGCAAAGTTGCAGCAATCTTTCTCTGCAAATCTGCAAGCTTGCAGCAAGTTTGACACTGCAAGAGTGCAAGCTTGAAACAGGTTATGGCAAATGACGAAATCACCACGCGTCGAAATTACAGCAAGCTTGTTGCGTCAAACTCATTGCAAACTATAGCAAAAACAGCGTACGCAGACGAACCTCAGATTCGAATCCCCGACAATCCGCTTCCTAAACCTGTCGCCTTAGCCACTCAGCCAGCTGGACCTAGATTGCGCTAATACTTCGTGCATCTACAATTTTTATCTTAAACTGTCTTCTTGCTTTCATTAATTTTTTAAATTTTGAGTTGAGAATATGATTTGAAGTCAAAGAGAGAGAGATTTTCGTTAATAGCTTTGCTATTGGAATAAATTATGAAACTAGGGTTCAAAAGTAATTACTTATAAAAATATGGGACACAAAGTAAGTTATTATTTTTCAACAAACACTGACTGTTTTTTAGGTTTAATTTTGTTTATGAACGTTAAAATTTCTACATTAAGAAAAAGGCGATATAGTTTTCTTTAAAGTGCGAGTTCTATATTTAGTCAAAAGATAGACATTTTTTTAAATTTTTTTATGAAAAGACCAATTTAGTTTTTTACAAATTATCATTGATTTATTGAATTAATATAAAGAAGAACGGTCTAGGAGCTGCTATTAAAAATCGGATGTTTTTTAAAACAGAGACAAAGATTATCTGTAATTGTGATGTATCATGTTTGCAGCAAACTTGTTTTGCACGTGGGGTGGTCGATTATGCTTTGTTACTTTGTTGCCACATCAAGTTTGTCATGACAAGCTAATATCAAGAAAAATCAAACTTGCTGCAACTGTACATGCTATCTGGGTCAGATTCGACCGCCCGACATCTCGCTTCCTAAACCTGTCGTCCTAACCATTCAGACAGCTAGATTCTGAGAGGAGAAGATAGATTGCGCTATTAGATCGTGCATATGATTTGTTTTAAACTATTTTCTTGGTTTAATTAATGTTTTAAATTTTGAGTTGAGAATATGATTTGAATGTGTTGTCGGCTCATATGTTGAAATCGCCATCTGGCCGAAATAAATAGTATAACCCAGATAGCAATTTTAGTTTGCAGGAATCTTGCTCTGCAAATCTTCAAGCTTGCAGCAAGTTGGACACGGCAAGAGTGCATGCTTGAAAGAAGTTTGAAACAAGTTAATGCAAACGACGAAGTCACCACGCGTCGAACTTGCAGCAAGTTTGTTGCGTCAAACTCAATTCAAACTATAGCAAAAACAGAGTACGCAGACAAACCTCAGATTCGAATTCCCCGGCAAACCGCTTCCTAAACCTGCCGGCCTAGCCAGTTGGACTTTGATTGCCGAAGACAGATTCCGCTAATATATCGTGCATCTACACGTTTTATTTTAAACTGTCTCCTTGCTTTCATTAATTTTTAAAATTTTGAGTTTAGAATATGATTGGAAGTCAGAAGGAGAGCGATTTTCGTTAATAAATACGTTTTGCTAGTGTAATAAATTATGAAATTAAGGTTCAAAAGTAATTACATTTAAAAATATGGGACACAAAGTTAGTTAGTATTTTTCAACAAACATTGACTGTTTTTCAGGTTTATCTGTGTTTATGAACGTTAAAATTTCAACATTAAGAAAAAGGCGATATAAAGTTTTCTTTACAGTGCGAGTTCTATATTTATTAAAAAACAGAAAAACTTCTATATTTAGTAAATTTTTAAAAGTAATTTTTTTATAAGAAGACCTAGTTAGTTTTTTCAAATTATCATTGATTTATTGAATTAATAAAAAGAAGGACTGTCTAGGAGATGCTATCAAAAATTGGATGTTTTTAAAACAAAGACAAATATCAAAACCAGGTATATGACGAAGGGTTGAAAAAATAATAGCATGCCCCAGGCGCCACTACCCAACTATGCCCCTGACAATCATAGCAGAAAAAACAGACCACAAAACGTTGCTAGTATGTACTCATTGGTTTTAATTAGAAAAAGAAAATCGATACAATATGCAGAATTGAAAAAAATCATACTCATTAAATTTTTTAAGCTTTCTTAAAAACGTTACCGAGAGTAACCTGTTTTAGTTTTTAACCATTCGTTGGGTAAATCTTTTATATAAATAATGCACATAAAAGATTCATCGCGGTATTGGACTGACATTCTTAAAGTACAAACGGCTTGCAGAGTTTCTTGGGCTGATGGTGGTTTTTCTTCTGGCCGCTCTACACCGTCATCTTCCTCGTTTCGGTGGAGTCATCCCATAGAAATTAGGTAAAATAGGGGGAAAAATTTATATAGTTTTGAAACTTTGGTCAAATACTTCTTTGACCTCAAGGATATCAGAACAGAAAAGTTTCCACCTCTCAGGGGGGAGCTTCCACACCTAGGGGAAAAAACTGAAGTGAAGTGGAGTGTTAGGACAGTTTTTCCTAGATTTCTTGAACCCTACACATTTAGTGTTAAAAATGGAATAGATGAAAGTCGTAGAGTATAACATTCTGCGTCGAATGAGTACCAACACTATATATTTTGTTGCAGTAGTACGATTACAAACTCTTATCAAAGTTGCAATGATTATTCAATTTTCAAAAAAAAATCATTATTCTTACAAAAGACGACACATACAATCAAATATTCTATCTAAATAAAGTTTGTATGTATAAGTATTCACTTTTTTAAGACATACATATGTCAATGCGCCAATACTAGAGCGCTAGTGTGGTGTGGAAGTTAGGAGAGAGAGTACAACTAGTCCATTGCAATGA
>BGPR01046995.1:0-11900 GCA_013235015.1 Araneus ventricosus
CTAATTACGTGCATACACAGTCAACAAAAATCTCAGAAATTTTCGTCGCTCAATTTTTTTTTCAGTGTTTTGTTTTCATTTGCACTTTAACACAAGTTGTAATGTGTTGAATTTTAGAAATGTTTCCACAAACTTTCTGGTTTCTTCAATAGTTGGACAGTTCAACTGGAAAAAGCAGTTTTAAATCTCATAAAATCCTTTCTTTCTATTTTAATTAAATTGAAATTTTGTAACATTTTTTAATTCAATAGTTTCTGAAAATTTAGTAAAATTTTATTTTAAAACAGAATATGAATTAAATTAATAAAAAGTTTTTAACACATTGTGATCAAGTTAATTTGTTTTCTGAGAAATTTTGAAATACAAATTACAGAAACTAACATGTTAAATATAGGGTAGATGCTCCAATTTTGGCCACATTAAGAGAAAATTTTAGTTTTCACTGCAGATGACTGGCTAAAGCTTTTTAAGTCATATTTACACTATTGTTCAGTAAATTTTATTGCCTTTCAGTTAATTATAAAAAAAATTCTCTGAAAAAAATTATATTTTGAATTATGAATTTTTAAATAATTTATTCCAATTTTTATTAGTTTTGGCCACATTAATATCAGCCATTTTAATGAATATTAGGCAAAAATAAAGCATCTTTATGCAGTATGTATTTATTATTTTCATATTTTATAAACCATTTTTTGTTGAATTTGTAAAAACTTAAAATAAAATATACACAAGTTGATTTTAGCTACAAATTTGAGTTAAAGAGACAGGATTGCAGAAAACAATATTTAATTTGGTTGGTAATATACATGTTGTATATACTTGCATATTTTTTTTAAAAAAGGTGGAGGGGTTGAATTTATATGCAAATACTGAAAGCATTTTAGGAAATTTTAAAAAATGAAGTTTCATCAGTATTATACACCTGTTTGGGATTATCTAAAACACTTGTTTTTTCACCAAGGAGCTCTTGAACCCCTTAAACCAATTTCTGCTTTCGTCATCCGTGATATTTGCTTGTGCTTTTATTAAATAAACTCTGCCTTATAACCAGGGGTGGCGCCAGAGGGGGGACCGGAGGGCCAGTGCCCCCTGTCGGGGATACTGTGCCCCCCGTCGGGGAAAATTTTGGTACGGGTTATTCAACTGTAGTTGATAAATAATAATCTGGTGAAAATTTGAGACCAATTTCATTACACTCGTCCCCCCTGTCGGGCAAACTCTAGAGCCATTCCTGCTTTTAACCGATTCTAGGATGCCATTTCATGAAAGGATTATACCACTTTCTGAGTGGCCTTCCATTTTGAAACTGACATTCTATTACTGGCCTGGATAATCGTTTGAATAGATCAAGAAGTTGGTCTCTGACAATTGAAAATCCCATTCCTTGCAATTTCCAAAATCTATTCTTCCAACAGATTTTTTACCTCAATTCCTAATACTGCACGAGAACTACATACCATACCCGGAAAACAATGCCCCCCCCCCCTGTAATCTTGTGATGCAAGGTGGAATGAGGCATTCCATACCCTTTACCAATCTTTACTGCATGCTTTCCATTTTGATTGTCCTTAATTGTATTTCTAGGATGCCATTTCATTAAAGGATTATACCACTTTCTGAGTGGCCTTCCATTTTGAAACTGACAATTAGAGAGTAGCAAAGTTTTTTTGATGGAAATATCTTTTTATATTTAAATTGGAATTATGGCCACATAAAATCTAAACAAAACTAAATTAATTTTATTTTATCCCGATATTCTTAAAATTATTTTATGACTATTAGCATAATGAACCGTGTGGCCAAAAGTGGAACATATAGTAAATTTAGAGTACCAGTTTTGGTCACCAGCTATTTGATCTTGAAAATAATTAATTTTGATATGAAATCAGAATAAAAAGAAAGCTTACCTCATAAACACCAAGGGTAATCAGTTTTAGAATATAACAGTTAATTCCGAGATCCTGATCATGAAAAACTGCAAAACCTTGTTCTTTAGCAAAAACCTTAACAGTTGCGAGCACACAATACATGATCATGCATGCAATTCTTTTACAAGTCACATGTTTGAGAAAAATGAACCAATCAAGATTTAAAATAGTAAAATATGGATTGTTCAAAGTTTTGGAATGCATCTTATTGGTTAATTTGAAATTACTGGTTAATTAATGGAAAAACAGATGCAATGTGGGCAAACTGGTCCATCTACCTTAAGTGAAGTGTGCTGAATTGAATTTACTTATATATCACCTATCTAGAATAGCATACAATAAAATCAAACCATAATGCTACAGACATATCTAAAATAGAAACTCTTTCATTTCACTACAAACATTTTGGCTACACAAGACATCTGCCATACTTGAATTTTTTCCAAGATAGCATAACTCGTGAAATTTGGTATTACCTTTAACACATTAAGATCCAACAACTAGCAAAAGTTTTATAAACTAAGCCAAAAAGGGTATGCGTTATTAAGTCTAAAAAAATTTTCCCGACTAGGAACAGGTTATGAAACAACATTCTGCTTAGGATTCCAAGTAAAAATTTATTCTACATTCTTTCAAAATATAATCTCTTTCTTATATGAAGGTGCTTGTTCCATTTAGCAAGAAATATAATATCATCCAGTAAATATACATACTCGAAGATTAATTTAATTTTCAATCGTTTTATGGTGCCTACTTTTTCCTAAGAGGAATCCAAATCGTTGCCAAATTTGAATGCTGGCGGTATTTCTTTAGGCGCCAACATTACTTTTAGTCATTCACGAGAGGTACTACTACGATATGGCGAATTATCTTTAAGCTCTGCTAACGGAAAAGTATCAATTTTATATATGATTTATTCTGATTCACATCACCAACCCACTTTTTGCCTTATGTATTGAAAAAAAAAATCAAGACAAATGAACAAAACCATTTTCTGCAAAGCCTTTGACGCATCAAAACAAGTTTAAAATACAGCTTTATAAATCTTTTGCCCCAACTTAATGCTAGAAATGATCTCCAAGAATTATTCAGTAATAAATTTACCTGAGATGTCATTTTCGTTTTTTTCTGCAGAGGATTATTCATTGCTTTCGATGCCATTTTTATTCTTTGATTTGAAATGAGTACCCTACCAATAGAAGTAGTAGCAGTAGAGTCATTTGAAATGCATACTCACTGGCCAGCTGCTTTTGTTTGTATTATGGATAAATTGAAGTAAACTCAATTTGCATATTGCATGCAAATTTATGGACGAGTTTTCTGTTTTGTTTACTTTCATTAGAAACCTTGACTTTATTTACATTACTTTTGGACTTCCGTTTTAAAGATTCCATTGATTAACATTACACCGGAATACGTAGTTAAGGCATTTTAATGTAAATAAACGAAACAGAAAACTCGTCCATACTGAACATAGAAAAGATTATCTATCCTATTAAAATTCGAATGTAAACAAACATATGTATCTATGTCCTTCTATCTTCTTACGAACCACTGAATCCTGAAACTAGCCGTAAGTACCAAAAGATGGAAAATAATCCAAGGAATCCATTTCGCCTATTTAAATTCCAAAATTATAATTAGTTAAAAAGATATTAATTAAAAATGTCAAAATGAATGAATTGACGTGCTGCCATCTACTGGCAGCATGGCGAATTCATTCACGGCGGATTCTTTTTTCCCCCTATTATTAGTTTTCGCATCCGGTGTTGCATTTTTTAATTTATTTAACGGAAGTTGGTATTTCTTTTTGAGTGAGCTTCTGGGTTTGGATTTATTAACAATGGAAAAAAATCATTTTCATGCTTTTTTTCTTTCTTTTTTTTGTATTAAAGTGTTTAACTTCGTAACATTTGTTAGGGAAAGTAAGTGACAATATTTGTTGATTGTAAAGAAAAACGGAGGCGGGGCATATGAAAATATATGGATCCCAAAATCTCACGTGACCTCACTTCTCTCAGCCCGGGAATATCCTGTTATTCGTGATAGCCCGGCAACGCCGGGCCACACAGCTAGTTTAGTTCTTATGCAATAAATGCTTTGTGAAAACAAAACAAAAAAAAATCTTCTTTGCATCCGTTGAGAGATCGAAAGGGCACGGGAAGGAAAGCGGAAGGCAATCAAAATGCTGACGTAATACTTCTCTTTGAAGATTATATTTCATACATTTAAAACAGAATATGGATCTAGGTTTCATCCTGTGAGATAACTTTTCAAAACGGCGAGGAACTTAAATGAAATCTATGTAACTTGGCATTAGTAGGCTAACGGCCTTATTCACCATCCATGGTTAAACCATGATCAGCGGTTAGAAGGGAATTTACGCAAACAAGCGAATGCTGAACGAAATGATCGGCTAGATGTATACCCTAAACTGGCGAGTTGGCGAGAAACTCGTTTGACTCGAAGTCTGAGGATAATTTTAAAAATCGCCAACAACAGAGAAATTGAGATACCATGCCAAAATAGCAATCCACTAAGGTATACATTTGGAGATGCATTTCGGTTAGCTTTCGCATTGTTATAGCAGAACCATCATTTAACCGCTGATCATGGTTTAACAATGGATGGTGAATAAGGCCGTAAGTGTCCGTTCTAAAATGTGATAGCAGAACATGGATCTTACAAGCGATTAGTCTGTAAAACTCTATACTCATGTTTCATGCTATTAAGATGCGAGAATTTAGAACAATATTTAGAATTTAGCCATATTTTATTAAACTCGCTTCCATAAAACTTCTTAGAATTATAACTTAGATCCTCGTGAGAATGAGAAATCCAACTAAGTAATTTACGGGTCTATTCTGATACCCCGGTTGGGTTGGGAGACGTCACTTTTTCCGCCCGTTAACGACAAGTGCGATTCTTGTACCCGTTTTCCCAACCGGTTGGGATCTCGCTCGGTAGAAAAAACGACTTCGATTTCTCTCCATCTCTGTACCTGGCGTAAACGCTATTTGCGAGCGAGAAGTGTTGTTTCGATTTCAGAACTTATCAAATTTTCGTTTAAAATGGAGGCTGCTAAGACGTCAATTGTGTTTTGGAAGGGTTTATCGGGATAAATGTAATCCATTTGACCAATCTGAAGAAGAATTTATCAATTACTTTAGATTTTTTAAAAAGTAGTTAAATCTTTTACTACTCCATCAAGATAGTCAATAATGTGTTACAAAGCTATAAAGTCGTTTCCCTGAGATGCTAGACTTGGCGACAAACTTGGCGACTTGGCGATAAATTTGGCGAACTTGGCGACAAATTTGGCGACCATTTTGGCGACTTGGCGGCAAAGTTGGCGACCTTGGCGACAAAGGGAATTTTCTAGAAGGACCTCAAACTTTCCACCTATTTCTACTGCTTTCATGAATTTTCTTAAGATTACGTCACTTCCTACATAATGATGTCACTTCCTGTTGAAAAGTATAAAGGCAAGCTCTAAAGCCAAGAAGAGTCAGTTGGATTTTGATCAGCAAGCAAGCTGCTGAGCTAATAAGAAACCTTTGAGCGCTGTATTGAGATTTAATGATAATCTCTGTTGTGAATTCTTACTAGTGCTGTGTAATATTTGTGCTACGTTTCTTTTCCTAGAATATTTGTAAAATAAAGAGCTTTATTTTTTTAGTCCTGCTTATTGGATTGCATTCACGTACACCCACAAGACAATTTTGTCACATTTGGTGTCAGAAGTGGGATATTTTTGATTTTTCCTGTGAATGCCAGGGACCGGACCTTTGACCAGATCGATGGACAAGCAATTTGAAAAGCTGTTTGCCATGATGGCAGAAATGAAGGCTGGACAGGAACAGATGAAGGCTGTTCAGGAAGAGATGCGGGTTGCACAGGCCGGATTGGAGCAGAAAATGGAAGCTGGGCAGGAAGAGATGCGATCCGGACAAGAGAGAATGGAGAAAGGACAAGAAGAAATGAAAGGATTGATTGACGAGGTGAAGGGTGAGGTCCAGAGAAAGATTGATGAAGTAGAGGAAAAAGTTCAAATGAAGGTCGAGGACGTGAAGACCGAAGTTAAAGGGGAGATTGAGGAGGTGGAGCACAAAGTTCAAGGGAAGATCAACGAGATTGAGAGGAGGCTCAGTGAACTCGAGGATAGACCATTCAGTTTCTCAGCAAGTTGAGAATTCATGCATCCCAGACCGTCTATAAAATCCTTGACATTTGACGGACAAACATCATGGACAGTCTTCAAGACTCAGTTCAACGTCGTCAGCTCTACAAATGGATGGACAGACTTTGTGAAAGCCAGTCAACTTGTGGCATCGCTCCGAGGATCAGCGGCGGAGGTTCTTCAAGGAATTCCAGCTGATAAGTTGACAGATCTAACGACCATCGAGAAGGCTTTGGAATCCAGATTTGGAGACAGCCACCTGACGCAATTTTATAGAACTGAACTAAAAACAAGAAGACAGAAACCAGGAGAAAGCCTTCAAGAATTGGCTGCCGATGTAGAACGACTCATGAGCCTGGCGTACGCCGAGTGCCCTCTGGATGTTCGGGAAAGTTTAGCAGCTCAGCACTTCGTCGACGCCATCAAAGACGAAGACACGCAACATTCCACCAGATTGATGGATGCAAAAGATCTGAAATCCTCTCTGGCGTATAGTATGAAATATGAGGCAGCAAGAAGTGTTTCCAAGACATCCAGACACGTTAGATCAATCGAGACGGAGGATCATATGAGTAGAGTAAGAGATGATAAATTTGAATTCTTCTCTAACAGGCTGGAAGAATTATTAAACAGTAGTGTTGCTGGAAAAAAGAACACTCCTCGACGAAACTCGAACGTGACTTGCTGGAAGTGCAACAAGAAGGGCACGTGCAGAGGGAGTGCCAGGCGATTGCTTCGAACCAGGAAAACTAACGCACGGCAGTCTTGAGGGGCGAAGGCTGCCTTCTCTGAATAGAGCCCCTGAAGAAGGACCGAGAGTCTCCTCACTTAGTGGAAAGAAAAATGGACTCTACTTAGAAGGATCTATTTGCGGTATCCAGTGTTTGATGTTGGTGGATACAGGTGCAAACGTCACTCTTTTAAGAACATACTTGGCACAAAAATTGAAGGAACAGCTTATTTACACGGCTCCTAACATTTCTTTAAAGACCGCCACTGGTGAAAAAACGGAAATACGAGGAAAACTGGATGCATCCATTGAATGTGGCTCGAGAAAATTTCATCACAGAATCTACGTAGCTGACATCACCGATCCCTGTATTCTCGGCCTGGATTTCCTTCAAAAATTCAACTTCACAGTAGATCTGGAGAAGAACGAGATACGGACAGGAGGGGAGGAAATTCCTCTGTTTTCAGCTAGTGTACAGCATTCAAAGTCGTGCTCCGTATTGGTCAAAAAGAGAACTATAATACCAGCAAGATCAGAATGTCTTATCCAGGGAATTCCCGAAGTTCCTGGACAGTTCAGATATGCTGTAACAGACTTGCATAGCCAAGTTCCCCAGAAGGGTGTTCTTGTGGCAGCCACACTGGTTGATTTGGAAAGGGAAGCCATCCCCGTTAGAGTTCTGAATTTGAATAATACACCCAAGATTCTGGACAAAGGAGCTGTTATTGCGACCTGCGAACCAGTGGTGGATATCGTCGCTCGTCCTCAAGAATTTTCTGAAGCACAACACCTTTCGTCAATTTTGGAAAGTCTTGAAATGCTGAATGAAAAACAGCGAAGAGAAGTAAGGAAGTTACTTAAAGAATTTCAGAACTTGTTTTCAACCTGTGACGCTGATGTTGGCCACTGCAATATGACACAACATAGAATTAACACAGGTGACCATCCACCAATCAAGCAATATTCAAGGCGTTTGCCTCTTTCAAGAAAAGAAGAAGCAGATCATCTAGTTAAAGACATGGTTGATAATGGGATAATTGAGGAATCATCAGGCCCTTGGGCTTCACCTATTGTGCTTGTTAAAAAGAAAGATGGATCAACACGATTCTGTGTTGATTACAGGAAACTGAACGAAATTACGAAGAAGGACAGTTATCCCCTACCACGAATAGACGACACCTTGGATGCTTTGAATGGAAGTCAGTGGTTTACGACACTGGATTTGAAAAGTGGATACTGGCAAGTTGAGATCCGACCTGAAGATAGAGAGAAGACAGCCTTCACCACCGGACAAGGACTTTGGCAATTTAAGGTAATGCCTTTCGGACTTTGTAACGCCCCAGCAACATTTGAGAGACTGATGGAGACAGTATTACGTGGACTAACGTCTGAAGCCTGCTTAGTGTATCTAGATGACATTATAATAGTAGGGCGAACATTTGAAGAACATCTAAGTAACCTTCGTAAAGTATTCCAGAGGCTACAGAAAGCCAACCTAAAGTTAAGTCCCAAGAAATGCAGGTTTTTCCAAAAGGAGGTTACTTATCTCGGACACGTTATTTCAGCAGAAGGAGGTAAAACTGATCCAGGAAAAATTAAGGCAGTAGTTGATTGGCCTCGTCCAGAGACGGTACACGATGTCAGAAGTTTCCTTGGACTGTGCACCTATTATCGTCGTTTTGTGAAAAATTTCTCCACAATAGCAAGACCTCTACATAAATTAACTGAAGCTAAATCAAATTTTAATTGGACAGAAGAATGTGAGAAATCTTTCAATAGTTTAAAGCAGGCTTTGACATCTTCTCCTATTTTGACCTACTCCCGGACTGACAAAGATTTCATTTTGGATACGGATGCTAGTAATGAAGGAATAGGAGCCGTGCTGTCCCAGAATATAGGAAACGAAGAACGTGTCATCGCTTACTTCAGCAAGAGCTTGGGTAAGCCAGAAAGAAATTATTGTGTCACACGTAAAGAATTACTGGCCATTGTTAAATCTATAGAGCATTTCCATCACTACCTCTATGGACGGAAATTTCTTCTGAGAACTGATCATGCTTCCTTAAGATGGCTTTTGAATTTTAAGGAACCTGAGGGACAGATAGCTCGCTGGATCCAAAGACTTCAGGAGTATGATTTCGAAATCCAGCATCGCAAAGGGACCTCTCACGGAAATGCAGATGCCCTTTCTCGAAGACCCTGTACAGAAAGCTGCAAACATTGCACGAATGCCGAGAAAAAGTTCGGAATGGAGATGGATATTTCCGTGAAAGTTTTAACAACGACATCTGTAGATCCCTGGTCTTCATGTGAGATCCAAAAGGCACAGCTAGAAGATCCTAATATTAAACCAATTTTGGAGAAGAAACTATATTCGGCTGATCGACCATCTTGGCAAGAAATCGCTCCGGAGAGTCCCGCAACGAAACGATACTGGGCTCTTTGGGACTCCTTACATCTTAAGGACGGTGTTCTATACCGTAGGTGGGAGAGTGATAATGGAAGCTCCTGTCGATGGCAACTAATTCTGCCAAAGAGTAGAATTCCAGAAGTTCTGCGAGAGACTCATGACAGCGCAAGTGGAGGGCATTTTGGCGTCTGAAAACTTTAAGCAAAACACGAGAGCGATTTTATTGGGATCGACTTCGTACCGACGTTGAAAATTGGTGTAGAGAATGCCACGCTTGCGGAGCCCGAAAAGGACCTAAAACAAGGACTAAAGGTCGCTTGCAACGCTATAATGTGGGTGCACCATTCGAAAGAATGGCTTTGGATATCCTAGGACCTTTTCCAGTAACAACAAAAGGCAATCGATATGTCCTAGTGTTAATGGACTATTTTACCAAGTGGCCTGAAGCAATTCCCATTCCAGACCAGGAAGCCTCGACTGTAGCTGAAGAACTCGTACGAAGCTGGATTTCATGTTATGGCGTGCCTATGATATTGCATTCGGATCAAGGTACAAATTTTAATTCTGCCCTCTTTACTGAGCTTTGCAAACTTTTGGGAATTTTGAAAACCCGGACAACTGCGTTGCATTCCGAGTCCGATGGCATGGTCGAGAGATTTAATCGAACGATTTTAAATAATCTGTCTTTATTTGTTTCGAGGAACCAGGCAGATTGGGATACGCATTTGCCACTCTTCCTCTTGGCCTATAGGAGTGCGGAACACGAGGTGACCGGATTGACTCCAGCGGAAATGCTGTTTGGTCGAACGCTACGTTTGCCCTGTGATATTCTCTTTGGACGACCGAGTGAAACGCCTTCCTCGCCGATTGAGTACATGAAAAATTTGGAGGCACGTTTGGAAAGCGTACATGCGTTTGCCAGAGAGCGAATTAAACTGGCCAGTGAACGAATGAAAACTCGTTACGACTCCAGAGCAACAGACCACCATTTTAAGGAGGGAGATCTAGTTTGGATGTATAACCCGAAGCGACGAAGAGGTCTGAGTCCCAAGTTACAACATAACTGGGAAGGACCATATACTGTTGTTAAGAAACTGAACGATGTTGTCTACAGAGTACAGAGGTCGCCTAGCGCCAAGCCAAAAGTCATCCACATAAATCGGCTAGCTCCATACAGGGCCACTGATCATAGTTCTAAGTAATGAGACTGCCGGGACGTGCAGTCTTTGAAGAGGGGAGCAATGTTACAAAGCTATAAAGTCGTTTCCCTGAGATGCTAGACTTGGCGACCATTTTGGCGACTTGGCGGCAAAGTTGGCGACCTTGGCGACAAAGGGAATTTTCTAGAAGGACCTCAAACTTTCCACCTATTTCTACTGCTTTCATGAATTTTCTAGAGATTACGTCACTTCCTACATAATGATGTCACTTCCTGTTGAAAAGTATAAAGGCAAGCTCTGAAGCCAAGAAGAGTCAGTTGGATTTTGATCAGCAAGCAAGCTGGTAAGCTAATAAGAAACCTTTGAGCGCTGTATTGAGATTTAATGATAATCTCTGTTGTGAATTCTTACTAGTGCTGTGTAATATTTGTGCTACGTTTCTTTTCCTAGAATATTTGTAAAATAAAGAGCTTTATTTTTTTAGTCCTGCTTATTGGATTGCATTCACGTACACCCACAAGACAATTTTGTCACAAATGATAGTTGACAATTAGCTAAGATCAATTACATTTAAAGATTTAATTACTTAATATTTTCTTATTAAATTAAATTAGGGTAACATTTTAACATTTTTTAAACATTGGGTGTGGAATGACTTTCCTCATTCGGTATTTTTTATTTGAGTTTTAATTCAATGAAATTTGTCAAATATTTACAAAGTAATTGCAAAATCTGACAATAAAAGAATTTTTCTTGTTCCTTGATAAAGATGCAATTTTTTTAATGTTGTGAAAACTTGTTGAATTTAATAACTTTTTTTCATGTTTTATTTTCTTATGTAACTGGAAAAATAAACAAATGGTTTGTAATATTAATTTATAATATTTATTCATGTTAAAATAGTTGGCATGGAAAAAATTTTATTACTTTTCCTCTCTCTAGAAAACTGGTAAAATTGCATCAATATATTGAAAAAAAGACTGCAATTTATGTTCTATAAATGTATAATATTATTATGAATGTATATTTTGTAAAAGATAAATGGTTTAACCCCCCCCCTTAACAATGGACTTATGAAAGCAAGAAAGATGCATTATAATGCATCTTATAAGAGCAGAAGTTAAATCTTCCCACCTCTTACCCTGGTGTCTTTTGAAAAGATGCTGCGATCAACTTTTCCACTTAAAATTTGTGGATATTTTTCAAAATAATCCAACATAATTTCGAATTGCGAGGCGATTCAAAACTCGAACTGAATCCGAAACCATAAACAAAAATATCGCATGACGATCGCTTGATTTGCTGCGCGCTCAGCAGAAATACGTCACTTCCTAGAGTAAGGAGAGATGCTCGAAACGACCGAGGTACGAGAATCAGATCCTTCTTTCGGTCGAGAAAAGCCATTAACGTCCCGCAGTCGAAAGGCGAAACGCTCCCAACCCAACCGGGGTATGAGGATACACCCTTTAGAATCCGGGACGGTGCGTGA
>BGPR01046996.1:0-10552 GCA_013235015.1 Araneus ventricosus
GCCTTTCCATTCTCAGAGTTCAATGACTTACAAAAATGAAAAAAAGTCATACATTTTTTTTTAAAAAAGTCATAAAATGAAACCAAACGAAGAGAGACGCAGGTCATAGCTGCAAAATAATCTACCCTCGCCGAAATCCGTTCGCTGAGCAGATAATCCGGAGTGAAAAAGCAACTCTTTCTTCCTTTAGCTTAGACTGGCTCTGGGCTGAAAGTCAACACAGCTCTGGCTGGCACGGAGCCAACTGAAAGAAAGAAAGATGCTATTTTTAATATATTTTTCTTTTTTTCCTCCCTCTAGCACAGATTGCCGTCTCATTGGCTGTTTATGAGTTTCGGTTCGTGTTGCGACTATAGATTCAAGAAATAATACTATTCTAAAACTTTCAAATTTTTAGAGTATTTCAGTAAAAGATGAATTTAATATGTTTTAGCTTAAAAATAAATTTTCCGTATATGAATTTAATATTCATTTTTGAAAGAGTGTTATCGAGTGAACTGGGCAACTAGGGAAGTGTATATGTGGAGTTCAGATTATTATTATTATTATTATTTTTAGTCAAGCAATCGTCACATCAACATCCTCTTTAATTTTTTACTAGTAAAACTAATAGAAAATGGCATATGCTGGCTATTTACTTTGTTTGAAAAGCAGGAAATTTCACATCTGGATTTGGAATGAAAAAATTTGGCCTTCTTGGAGATAAAGTAGCTTTTAAAATTGTATTCTCTTGATAAATTTTTTTGCAGTCCTCCTAGTTTCTGAGCTCACGAGCCGCCACTGATTAATTTACATCCGTATTAAATTATCTTTCGCTTCCTCACTTGCAGTTATGATGGTGATAGAATATATTTCTGGGACTTAAATTAAGTTATTCGTGGACGTAGAGGTTCATTAGATTCTATATTGGCTGTTGCGGCATAAAATCATTTTTCCCCCTTCCAGTTTGGCAGGCAAGGCATGCGAAGCGTTGCCGAACTTGGATTCCTTTTCTTGACTTTTATGCTTGCTAATCAGATATTGTAATGCCTGTTGGCAGTGATGCAGTGTCGCTTTTGTAATGTGTTCGTGTTGATCACCGTTTCGTCTGCTGATATTTGTGTTCTGGTTTCGCTTACTAAATAAATGTTTTTGCAATACTAACCGTACTAAATGAACAATGGATTAACATGAATGGATTAATATAACCATTGACATGAATCTGACGATACATTGACTATAATCTGCAATATTGATACTGATCTTTATTCATTGGCTCTCTGATTTATTGAGATATAATACATAATTTCCAAAATTCGACACTAGTAGCGCTTCGAACGGCCAGATAATAGTCCATGGACTTATCAGTCAGATCGTAGATAGCTTCTCTGAGGTTGGGATGTGTTCTATAGATATAATTTTCTCCGCTAAGTGCGATTTCGCTGTATAAAAAATATGCACATTCATTATTTCTTTATTATTTTCTCTGTTCGGCATTTTGTTAACTTTTTGTATCACATACACTTTCATTTTTATATCGTTCTTTTAACCCTCTGATTCCTAAGACCATTGGAATAGAGGGACCTCAAAATAGGGAACGCCCAATTTCCTCTTTCAAATATCAGGGATATTCACATCCCCCTAAAACACCACGATGACAGCTAGAACTGTCCAAATTTTGAGAAAATTACCCTTTTCCCCCAACCCATTCTGGCGAACCACTCTAAAGAAGAAAGCGCGCAGAGCGAATAAGAAATGAATCACACTTAACAAAAGGAGATGGAAATTTTGCTGTGACATTCGGACATTTCGGACGGCCATCGTCTTTTGCTTGAAGAGACGCTTGAGGCGTTCCCGTATCGATAGGGTTAATTAATATCTTTCATATGGTTTTAGCATACATTTGCATCATTCCACAATTTAATAAATTTAATCACTTGCCATTTGATAACTTTTTGTGATTTTAATCCTCAGAATGTGTTGACTATTTTACTATAATTGAACTTGATAAATATTTGAATTAAAAAAAATAATTTTGAAATTTTGACATAGATAAAAACTTTAAAAAGTATTTATATTTTTATTCCCGATTTTTTATGATAAAAAATCACGTTTCAGAGATTTTTTTTTTTAAATTTAGACACATAATCCAATCTTAAAAACAATCAACTAGAAAATATAGGAAAAGCAAATTTAAAAATAAATTTAACTTAAACTTTAAACAGAAAGAACAAAATTTAAACAATAAAATTTAGACAAAGTACAAACAGCGCGCAATTGCAGCAGCATACAAAAACAAAAAAACTAAAGGAAATCAAAATCATTCATAGAAAGCAAAACACCAAGAAAAGTACTCTGAGAGAATCGAATTAACCCTCTGATTCCTAAGGCCATTGAAATAAAGTAACCTCAAAATATGGGAGCGTCGGAGTTCCGCTATCAAAGAAAAGGAAAATTCACTTCCCCCTCAAAAACCACAATGACAGCTGGAATTGTCGGAATTGTAAGAAAACTCCCCTCTTCCCCAAACACATCTGGGCGAGCCATTCTAACGAAGAACGCACGCGCCGCGGGTGTGAAATGAATCACACTTAACGAAAGGGGGTGGAAATTTCAGAGTGACTTTCGGACGGCTATCGTGTTTTGCTTGAAGGGACGTATGGGACGGTCCCGTATCGATAGAGTTTTAAACAAACAAGGAATCCATTCTAGCCCATTTTATGAAGGGCTAAGGACTATATTCGAAATGGATTCAAAATATTTGGGAAATTTTTCTTTAAGGTGCTTGCAATACGCCAAATATAGCATCTCTTAGCCCGAAATTTCCCAACAAAAGACAAAGGTGATCAGTACCATCTAATAAGCATTATTTTAAAAGAAAAAGGAAAACCAAACACAAACATAAAAACGCTAATAATATTCATTTAAAGATATTAGCCTTCCGGCGGAATCCAATCCAATAAAGGACATGGTAAAAGTTAAAAGAAGTGCTATTTTAGAAGTAATAGGATTATATTGAATTAGAGCAGTTTAAAATTTTCATATCTTAAACGTCAATGAAAAAAAATTGTATCTATTAACGTAAAAAATTATTCGAATTTCATTTAAACTGAGTTTGATTTTTTTTAAGTGTTTGGCATAAAAGCCATCTGAAAGATTAAAATCCCCATGAAGCATATTCATTTCTTGTTGGATGTTTATTTCAGTTCTGTCTTACCTGGAAATTGAAGTCTGGATTTGTGTGACCGCATTTTGCATGCACCCGAGATCAAAGTGCAAGTGCAATGTATTTTCTTCTTTCTGCATCCCATTGGCCAAAATTTATGCTGTAGCTGTCAAAGCGTGCTACGAAAGAGTGAGAAGTGATTAGGAGTAAATCCAGTCTTCCCTTTTTTCTGACAAGTTAGGAATGAAAAGGATTTTCTTGTGATTGAACTTCTAAACCAAATCTTTTATGTTCCTTGATTCTCAGAATATTTTCACGCAAGAGTTCCCTTCCCTTTTCTGAGAGAAAAACAACCTACATTTTTTTTCTTTTAATACTTATCTACTAAACCGATCAGTTGAGCTCAAAACGCTTTAGAAACCAGGCTCACAACCGTGGAAAATATCTTGAAAGGGGTGGGATAAGATAATAAGTTGATGAGAAGAAGATCTGTATTTTTTATGCAATAAAAATGAATTTTTAAAAGCAATGTCGGAAGAAAAATGTTCACAAATTTTCAAATATTATACAAGTAACTTAAGTAAACATAAACAAATTGTTTTCCCTATTGGAAAAATTCAAAATACCGGTATCAAAATGATACTGGAACCAGTAAAAACATACAGGAAATTTTGAAGCTGGTATGAAACCATACTGGAAATTTTGAAGCCGGGATGAGACCATGCTGGAAATTTTAAATCCGGGATGAGACCATATTGGAAATTTTGATGCCGGTATGATACCATACTGGAAACTTTGATACCGGCTTTCAAATATACTGGAAATTTTGATACCAGTATGAAAACATGCTGGAAATTTTGAACCAGTATAAGAACATACTGGAAGTATTTAAGACAGTATACTGGTTTAAATAATTGCAATAAGTGCGTAACAGTAACTTAAATACTTGTAATATAATAAGTTTGATTAACCATATATGTGTATGGAAATGGATCCGCGGAGGGAGAGAGATAAGCCCCCTAAAGTAGGCGCAATCTAATTTTTAAAAATAAAATTAGTTATTACTAGAGGGCTCTGCCCCTGCTCGCTAAAGCTCGCCAAACCCCAGGAGAATTGCGTTGCAATCCTCCCGGGTTTGCTACGCTACAATGAAAACCCTGCGTGTCCTAGCAAAAATATTGTAAAATCTTTATATATATATATATATATATATATATATATATATATATATATATATATATATATATATATATATATAAAAAAAACTTATAAACAAAAGACAAAAACTCAAAAACAGTCAAGACAAAATGGCAAAAATAGACAAAAACCAAAAACCAAAATAAAATTGAAAAATATCATAGCGAGCCGCTCGTCAGGAAGTGAAGCTCGCTCATGATATTAATTTGTGCTTTTTTGTGCTAACGACAAAAGAAATCCGTTAAAAATTGCCGGCATCCCCTCTAAAAGCACAAGACAAATAAAAATGGAAGAATTCTTGAATAAAAAATAAATACATTTAAGAAGATTTAAAAAGAATCAAATACAAATACAAAATACAAAACTGGCATGGCATTGATATATATATGTATATCAATGTCATGAAAGTCAAAAAATGTTGAAATAAAATGGAGAGACTGTAGTAACTCGATAATAGTGTATAGATGCTCATCAGGGTAAGTAAAATCTATACGAACCGCTAAAAAATGAGTGAAATCATAATGTTTTCTGCGAACAGTGGCATAAAGGCTAAAAACACTGTCCTTTACCCCGAACATTATGATAAACCAGGAATTTGAATGAAATACAAATAAAAAAATGATTTTACGAACCTAAAACTGAGAGATGCTGCCAACGGTTGACTTGACAAAGGAATGAACTAAACGCGTCATGTAGGGTCCGGATGTTTACGAAAATATCAAGTTACTTCTGAGGCTACGGGAGTTTCGATGGAGATTAGGAAATCGATGGAAAACCAAGATGAAAGCGAACTACATTGAGGAAACGATGAAGATTAAAGAAATGTTCAAAAAAGGGAAAGAGTGTATTTAGAAATTAATGTGTAATATAAAAATTAAGGTGTATATAAAAATTTAGGAACGATGATAGAAAAAGGAAAGGAGTGTATTTAAAAATTAAGGTGTATGTATAAATTAATGAAAGATGATAAAAAAGGAAAGGAGTGTATTTAAACATTAAGGTGTATTTAAAAATTAAGGTGGAAACGGTAAGTGTTAAATAATATTTGAATTTGAACTAAATAATAAACGACTTAAGATGCGTTTTCGAGGTAATCACATTAGACCTGTCTGTTGAGAGACCCTACCTCAGTATTAGAAAGCGCAAGTCATAGCTCTAATATCAACCTTTACTACCATCTTTAAAGCATTAATTAAAGGTTGTAAAGAAGGTAGAATTTATACTATTAAGGTTATTTATAAGGTGCTGAATTTTGATTGAACTTTGATCGCTGCATTGCCTTGTTAATTCTTATGAGTTGATTAATGATCGTGTTTTGTAGATTTTAGAAGAGATATTTGAGTTCCAAAAAAATATATCTATTGACATTGAATTTAAACTCGTTTCTTTGTCATAAATATCTATTTTTAAAGTATTTTGACAATCAATAATTAAGTCCAGAAATGGTTCTTGATAGCTATTGTTTGTATTAATTTAAGTTCTTGATACAGAATATTATTGTTGTATTGAAATCTTTTTGGCTTAAAAATAATGAGGTCAATGAATCTAAAGACGAATTGAATTAATAAAGATATTCCGTTCAAAAGTGTAGAAATAAATTGCAAGAAGAGATGAATAACTGTCCCTTTGGATGCCTTTGTAATTTGCTGAGATATTTTCCCGATTGAAAATAGTTATTGTAAATACAGTAATTTGTAAGATCTTCCACAAATGTTATTGGGATGTTAAGTAAGTTTTTAGGTCGTGAAATAGTTCATTAAGACTTCTTTTATTATCTAATGATGCTTGTTAAGAGGTCTTGAATTTTTTTTTTGGTCTCAAATATCTCTTCTAAAAATCTACAAAAACACTACTATCTAATCAAGCCATAATAACAAAACATGAGCGATAAAAAATTCAATCAAGAAACAAATCTCAGCACTTATAAATAACCTATAGTAATGAATTCTATCCTCTATGAACCTTAATTAATGGTTTTAAGACAGAAGGATCTTATTAGAGCTGGCTGGGAGTTCTAATACTGTGGCAGGGTCTCTCAAGCCAGACAGGTCTAATGTGATTACCGAAAACGCATCTTAAGTCGTTTATTAATGGATTTCAGAAATTCAAATATTATTTAACACTTACCGTTTCCACCTTAATTTTTAATTACACTAGTTACACTTTTTTTATCATCATTCCTTAATTTTTAAATACACCTTAATTTTTAATTACATTCCCTTCCTTTTTTATCATCATTCCTTAATTTTTATACACAACCTTAATTTTTATATTACACATTAATTTTTAAATACACTCTTTCCCTTTTTTCATCATTTCTTTAATCTTCATAGTTTCCTCAATGTAGTTCGCTTTCATCTTTATTTTCCATCGATTTCCTAATCTTCATCGAAACTCCCCCAACCTCAGAAGTAACTTGATATTTTCTTAAACATCCGGACCCTACATGACGCGTTTAGTTCATTCCTTTGTCAAGTCTCCCGTTGGCAGCATCTCTCAGTTTTAGGTTCGTAAAATCATTTCTTTTATTTGTATTTCATTCAAATTCCTGGTTTATCATTATGTTCGGGGTAAAGGACAGTGTTTTTAGCCTTATGCCAGCACTGTTAGCAGAAAACATTATGATTTCACTAATTTTTTAGCGGTTCGTATAGATTTTACTTACCCCGATGAGCATCTATACGCTTTTACCGATTTACTACAGTCTCTCCATTTTATTTTAACATTTTTTGGGTTTCATGACATTGATATATTTTCCACAAATCTTCTTGAATTGCAGCATTTTTGCGCATTCGTTTCGTTTGTGTTATATATTTCTATATTATTTTATCTTCCCTCTTTATATATATTTTTTCCACTTTTGTTTATTTTCTCTCTTTAAGAACTCTCGGCTTTTTCTTACCGCAGAAGTTTTTTTTCTTGACATTTTGTTTTATGAATGTTTTTGTTGTATATGTTGCTTTTACAATTCTGCTATGTTTGTTTCCTATTTGTTATATATATATATATATATATATATATATATATATATATGAATCAGCTTTATTTTGCTTCTGGTGCTTTAGTTTACATCAGCACAGAATAAAATATTTTAGACTTAAAAAGATATTTTTCTTCAAATGAAACTTAGAAAATTATGAAAGTGATAAACAAATTAATAAGAGTTGCAAAATTAAAGCAAATATAATTATTCTAAAAACTAACGCCAAATTAGATTTAATATTATTAATAAAGAGATTGTGGTCTTACGTCTTATCACTATGAACATAAAAAAAGACAGTATTATGAATAAATAAAAGTTGTAAGCTGATTTCCTTTTAATGCTTTCACCTTAATCAAGAAGGAATAAAATTGTTTGGCCCTAAAAAGGACCGTTTTTTATATAGTGAAAGCATCAGGAAGTCAAATTCAACAGGCATTGATGTATCAGAGAATTATCTTAAACATTTTTTTTAAAAAAGTGATTCAACTGTATTACACGATATATACAAACACATACATAAAATTATGAATATATGCATTGAAAATACAATATATTGCCCTTCTGAACACTACAAAAAAATTTCATTTCTGCATATACAAAACATTGCACCTCGGAACACTAAAAAGAATTTCATTCCTGTATATAAAAAACATGATTTGAAAAGTTTACATTATTATTCACTGTAAAAGTTAGAACATGCTTGCAGAAGACACTTAATAAATGAACAAATTTGCACTACATCATTACACTAATAAACAATTGATATACATTTTTAATGTAATCAATCTGTAATTCACTGTCACAATTTGTAAAATTTTAACATATTATTATTATTAAACACCCTTTTCTTTATTCTTCTTTAATTTGATGTTTCACATTTTTTTTGAAAGATTTAATTATGTTAATTTGATAAATCCTGTGCTCCATAATATGTACCTAATCCAGTACAATTCTGTAATCAATATTCTAGTATGATACCGGTTACCGGTATCAAACTGGTCATATCATACCGGTTCTGGTTCCGGTTTGATACTGGTTCTGGTTCCAGTTTCATACTGGAACCAGTATCACACTAGGCCCGGTGTTTTATACTGGAACCAGTATCGCACTAGGCCCGGTGTTTTATACTGGAACCGGTATCATACCAGATCATACTGGAACCTTATATCGGCTTATGAAACACCGGTTCCAGTATGATACCGGTTCTAGTATGATAATGGATCCGGTATATTAAACACCGGTTCCGGTATGATAGATTATGAAACACCGGTTCCGTTATCATACTGGATCCGGTATCATACCGGAACCGGTGTTTCATAAGCCGATATATATATATTTTTTATAACGGGAAAGAAATTTTTTCCAATAGGGTTGCTTCTACATTTTCTTCAAATTGATGCCTACTCTGTGCCTATATCGTTTTCTATGTGTAGTAAAAAATTGAGAAAGATATTTTTAAAAATCCAATTACTTTTTATTACTTCCCGTTCGTATTTGAAAAATCTCTTAAAAAGCTATTAGTTTTTAAGGTAGAAATTCGGCACATTTTATTTAAAATCGGGAATTTCTTCCAACACTGAATAAGAATCCGAAACAGGATCTACCGTGCCCATCCAAGATGTCCGCTAGCTTTGTTCTACACTATATGCAGTTTAACAAAAGTTTTGATACATTTCAATTCCTAAAACTGAATTCTTTATCGAACTGCATTGTCTTTAAATATATTCATGTAAACAGTGTCTGTCTGGGAGGAAGTGAAATGTTGTTATCGATCAGGTCTGCGAAAATAAAGCCGCGTCAATTGATTATTTTTTCAAAAATGTAAATTATTTTTCTAATGAAGGTTTGATGTTGTTAAGTGTAGTTGTGAAATTTCCGAAGGTGAATGGGTTTGTCGTAGAAAGAGGAAAGCAAGAATGAAATAAAAAAATTCCGAACACAATATAAAATTTATCAGATGAAGATATAAGTGAAATTAAAGCATCTATATATAAGGTAGAAATTCCTTTTTAAAAACAATTTAAAAAGGATTTTAGATGTTATGATCATATAGAATGATTAATCTTATTATATTTATAGTTATTCGATACTATACGAGGGCGTTTCCTCTGTCTTCGTGGAAATTACAGAACAAATCAATTAATCACTACTGTAAAATGTGATGCTATAAAAAATATGGGAAATGTAGCGTTAAAATGTAACGCTACTTATATTTAAGCGCTTTTTCTACCCTAGCAAGGATATGTAAAAATAAAACTTTCTAGTTAACTCATATCCATTTATAATATGTTTCTTAAAATTCTAATTCTTTCGAAGCGAATCTGTCGATGAACACTGATGCTTGTACTTAAGCATTAACTAGACAAAATGGTGTAATTTTAAATACAAATGCAGAAGTTTGCAATAGAAATTTAACTAAAGAGATTTAATAAAACATTCGAATGATATTAAAACTGTAATCTAGAGTCCTTGAAACGCTGAAGAATAACGGCTCGATAGAGTTACAGTTGCTACAAGTGTTTAACTACACGCAGCTGTAACAAGAACCGCCTTTCCCAACACAAAATTTCTTACTTAATCTTTATGTGTTGTAATAAAACTGAAACTTTGATTATTAAAATAGTTTTGGAAATGCTGATTACTGAGAAAACTCTGGATAAATGCAAGATAATCTATTACAAATTATTAGTTTCAATAAAAATGAAAACTACATGTAATGTATAGAACTGTTGTTATTATGGGCCATTAAAATGATAAAATATATTAAACTAATCATTTCAATACGAAGGCAAAATTGAACTGTAGAATTCTGCTATCATTTTGTTTTATGTAAATGTATAAAATTATTTCTTAAAGAGTTATCTAATTTTCTGTTTTTTTACCATTAGTTTACACAAAAAATGAGACAAAATTTTTATATTTCAATATAAAAGAAGCCTGTAGAATGGATGTGTGATATCCAAATTACTGATAAGATAACTACATAATTCGTCCTATTTAAGCGATGTGTGTAATTCTTCCTATTTATGCGATATGTTAAATTATTCCTATTTAAGCGATGTGTTAAATTCTTCCTATTTATGTGATGTGTTAAATTATTCCTATTTAAGCGATGTGTTAAATTCTTCCTATTTATGTGATGTGTTAAATTATTCCTATTTAAGCGATGTGTTAAATTCTTCCTATTTATGTGATGTGTTAAATTATTCCTATTTAAGCGATGTGTT
>BGPR01046997.1:0-11898 GCA_013235015.1 Araneus ventricosus
TTATGTCCATGTGGCATTATGTCCATGTATTTATGAATGCCATAACTCAAAAACCCATCGAGATAAGAGGATGATATTCATCATGTGGTCTTTACACCAAATTTTAGTTTTGCATTAAATTTTGGACTAAATCCTTCAGAGCGAAGAGACACTCCTCGTAACCGCATACTCTATTTCCTTCATTAGCTGACGAAACTAAACGAAAAGAATTTGCCACATTTGCAAAAATAAATCTGAAATACGCTCTTGCCATTCTCTTTCAATAAAACTTGAAAATTTTAATTAATTACTTCCCTGGACGTAACCATTCACGTATCAAAAAATAATATTAGCTTAAAAATATTTTTCATCTATTATGACTATTACATATTAATATTATCTCAGATTTTGTGGAACGCTTTCTTTGCGTCACTGCAATAAATGCTTTCGATTTGATCTTCTGAAATTAACGTTAAACGTGCCATCAAAATACTACAAAATAAAGCATTACCAAAATTCACCCCATTTTTAGCCCCAACTATGCAGAGAGAACATGTTTTTACCGATCATTTTTAGTTGGTAAAGTTCATTTGACATGGAACTGAATTGTAGTTTTAAAAAACCTGCAAGGTGTCATATCCCGTTTCCAGTTTTATTCACCATCATAGAGAGAAAAAAAATGTTTTAACTCTCATTTTTCAAATGGTCTAAATTATAACTTAAATAGGTGAATTTTGTAGTCCTTTGGCTAGATATTGTTACGAACATGGCAAGTCGCTTCACAACAATGTTAGTCCTATGGTTAGAAAGAGAGTTTTACAAGGGTCACTATGGGATAACTGGCAGCAGCCAGGCCTGAACTCCTGAGCTTGGCGACCATTTTGGCTACTTGGCGACAAATCGATGATTCCAGAAAATGCGACCCTTTTCTCGATATCTCTAGTAGGAAAGAAAATTCGCTTGAAGGTACGAGAAGATTCCATGTGACGTCATGGCCTGTCGGGGAGAGTATATAAGGGCCGGTCTTGGATTAGGGAGGTGTGTTGATCGAATGGAACAGCTTTGGAGTTTCGTCTGCATCGCGAGCTAGAAAGCTGGTGATGCTAAGTGCTATTGAAAGCGCTGTCATTGGCTTTTTTAGTGATTTGCTTATTGTTTGTGTTGCTAAATCCCAAAGTACTGAACTGTTATTACCTGTTAATTGCTGTCTGTTTACATTGCTAAGCTTTCCAAGATCCATTGTTTCCTGTTACCTGTGCTACGTGTTTTCCTGCATATTTGTGAGTAAACCTTCATTCTCCATTATCCTGCGTATTGGACTGTTTACACCCATACTCCCACAGAACGATTTTTGTAACAATATTCAGTAATAGTATGAATTATTAGAACTATTTTCTTTAAAAAAACGATTTTGCTTACGTTTCATATATTCGGAACCGTAATACTTATACTTGCTGAAGCTTCTTAAACGGAAATATGTATATCCCTCGTAGATTCATTATAAATACATTAAAATATTATCAAGCTTTGTGCCAACGCAGTGTAATTTTTAGCGATATTTGAATAAAGAAATGAATCAATTTACATATATCTAACATCAAAGATGTCATTTAACATACATGATGCAACAACATCAATATACACCGAAAGTCAAAATAAAATCAAAATAATAAATAAAATAATGCATTGAGAGGGAAAGGTGTTGCAAGAGATGACCATGTTCTTGAATTTATACAACTTTATTCTAATTTTCAGTTCTTTACCGTCTTGAATCATTAGTAAATGAAATATGACAACCTTGTTTTATTAACGACCGCAATTCAGTGCAAAAGAAAATTTTTCTCCATTCTTCCATTTAGAATTCTGGGTGAAATGTGGGCAACTGGATATTTCAGATTTGTACATACAAGATAGAAAATTCGAACTACAATTTCTCCTACCATATGTGAGGTATGATGAAAATAAAACATAGTCGTAGAAACGATCGTCTTTGTACACATATCAGAACATATCAAATGTCTCGAATGACTTTTGATTACTGTTGAAAATCATTTTAATGGTATGGTTCCCTTTTCATGGTAATATTCTTAAATGATATTCTTTGTAGTAGAGCCGAGTGAATATAGAGGGGACGCTTCTGTAGTAGAATAAATAGCGTTCCTGTCAAACGGAGGTTACAGGACCAAAAGAGTTAAGACAAGGGTAAAAAGAAAAAGGAGAGAGGGGGAAGATAAAGATCATCAAATGAATATTCTGGATTAGTTTTCGGCATAAGAGATCTGTAGTACTTAAAATTTCTGTTATCTGTAGAAAGACAAATGTCAGAAAAATATGCAATATTCAAAAATTTAAGCCTGATGCTATCGAACTGAGCAGTATGATCTGATCAACTATTAAATGGGAATCAAAAATTTACGAATAAAACTAGAAACCTTCAAAAGTGTTTGAAAAGATACGAATGTCAAATTCCGCAGGCAAGTTGGAAATTGCTCTGGCCATTTTCTCGTGTAAAATAGCATTGGCTAATGGCATTGGGAGAAGATAACAATAAATAAATAAATACGACGAATAACAGCACGTTTGAGTCCCAAAGTTAGCATAAAAGAAATGTTAATTATTTAGGTGCTTAGTAGTAAGGTGACCAACCGTCCTCCTTTTGTAAGTTCTGTCCTTCCTCTAAAAGTGTACAATAAATGATGTTACAAATGTTTTATTACGCATTTATCATATTATTGTGCATTCTGTATTAGTTGTTGCAATGAATTAAGTGTTTCTTTTATTTATGATATTTTTAGCTTCAATTTATTTATGTCCTCATTTTGTTGGAGGTTAAAAGTTGGTCACATTATTAGTAGTAAATCATGACATCAAATCATTCACCCAGAAATCAGGAAGAACATTTTGCTATTGCTCAGTAATATTTCTTCTTAAAATTTCGGTTGTATAATCAAAATCAAAGTTATTGTTAAGCTATGACTAATTTTGATTTTATGGGTGAAGAGAAATTTATTATCTAATCTATATAAAAAAAACATCAAGATTTTAAATATATAAAATGCCACATTTATGGGTCGGATCATGACCTTTTTCTAAGATTCAAGCATTTCTAACCATTGGTAAAAGAACAACCATAGTTGAATGATAGTGAATTTTTTCTTCACAAGTTTTGAGTGAATAGTTCTGGCATGCCAGTATCAAACGTTAAACAAGATGTGTAGGAGGTATCTTGATAATATTTGCTCATGTTGTGAGAAAATTCAGAACTTTCTAGTTTGGGCTAATTTCCTTGCCTCCAAAAATGGGAAGATCTACAAAATCAGATAAATAGCCTTTTATCTACTGGTGTACCTCATAATAGATGCCAAAAAACTCCATTTTTATACATATAAATTTTCTATAAAGCAAATAACAGTTCTGTATGACTTCAACTTGTGTTTAGTCTCAGTTTCTAAGGTATCAAGAACTAGGTCTTCTCTTTAACAGAACCCAGGCTTCAAATGAATGTAAATAAAAGAATGTTACTTGGTATGACGATGAGGATTTGGCTCATTTACTCGCAAAGAAAAATCTGATAATCAAAACTTCGACACGTCAGTAACGGAAAAAACAAAAAGATGAAAATGCATCTACATACCAACAACGGAGTAAGAGGTCATGAAAGGATTTTTTTTTTACTGTACATTGAACAAATACCAACACTGTAGAATAAAGAAAAGTGTCCTTTGAAGAGGTTTACTCGAAAAAAATGTTCTTACAAAAAATTAAAAATTACCGCTTAAACCTTCTCAAGGAAAAATATATCTTAAAAAATATTTTTAAAAATGTTAAAAAATGACAGTTTTTGCAAAAAATTTCCGCAAAAAAAGGATTCAACCTTTCGTGTTTAAATCACTTTCCTTGTTAGGCCTTTAAATATTCTGATGGTGTAAATGTATTCCATCAGAAGAAAAGTGACTAACAAAATTGATAGTAATAAAAATTATAAAATTTGTTTCGAAATTCTTGATACAAACTTTAACACGTTGGTTGTCGTTGACGTCATTTGACTCACACCCACTATCGAATTAGATACCGCCTTCACCACAATAGTTAAGAGATAGTAGAGAAGGAGTAGTAATCTAAATAGATAGAACGTGTGAATCACAAGTATGAGTCATGGCAGCGAACGTGTTAAGAAATGATAGAACACTGCTAGGCAAGCTCAAATCCCCACAATGCATGTGAAACAAAAATGTAATGTCGCTTTCCCGCCTCGATAGTATTATCGTTGGAGAGAGTTTTACAGGGGTAAGTGTGGAATGACCGGAAACGGCCAGGCATGGACCCCTGACCTCCCGAAAATGCGATAATTTTCTCGATATCTCTATTAGGAGAGGAGATATACAGAATGTACTGGATTATTCCATGCGACGTCACGACCAGTCGAATTAGGGTATATAAACGGAGGCAACTGAAAGGAAGGAGGATTTTGGAGTTTCGTCTGCGGTACAAGCTGGGAAGCCGGTGAGCTGAGGGCTATTGCTGTCATTATTTGCTGACTGTTTGTGTTGCTAACTCCGAAAGTGCTATTACTGTTGTTATCAATAAGTTGTTGTCTGTTTCCGTTGATAATCTGCATAAGAGCTACTGTTCCTTCTACCTGTGCTTTGTGTTCTCCTGAATATTTGCGAATAAAGCATCATTCTCCATCATCCTGCTTGTTGAACTGTTTGCACTGTACATAAACAGGACGATTTTTGTAACACATGGTAGTGCAAGTGGGGAGGCGAAAAGACGGTAGTTCTGCCCTGGAATAATGAAACACAAGTATAACAGAAAAAGAATGAACATATCGTTTAATTTAAGGAATTATGTGTTCTAAACAAAAAAGTGATCAAAATTCCGACTGCCAACAATGATGCAGGATTTACGCTTTCGATGTAGAGGTCGATTAAAATGCTAGACGTTTCTCGTATGTCAGCTATAGATACAGAAATCCTGACGAAAAGCTCTTAATCAGAATCGTCTAAAATTACATCTTAGAGACGCGCGTCATAAAACCCCACATGAGAAAAAATCCAATCATGAGATATCAGGTTACAACGCCAGCTACTCGGTGGGTACAACCAGACTGGTAAAATCTCTCTAATGCTTGATTCAAGACAATGCATTGTATGGCGTTTGTGCTTAGCTAGGTTTGTTCTATCACCCTTAAAGTTTGTATCGAGATGCGTTTGAAACACTATGTATAAATTGATTTCATTATCAGCTTGCTGCATTTGATCAATTTGGTTTCAAATCTTGAAGGGTGCAAAATATTTTCTTAGTGCTTTTAGAAAAAGTGGCAAAATCGTCGCCGTACCAAGTGCAGCGTGGGTACCAAAAGAAAAGTAGGGAAAAGGAGAGAGAAATATACCGAATGATACAGTATGTCCAGAAACTTAACAACATCAATAAAAGGAAAAAATAAATAAAACAGAACGTTAAAAAAATTGCAAAATTTTGTTCCCAGGCAAAAACAATGATAAGAAAAGAAAAACGAAGACTTCATAATCAAAGAAACAAATAGAAGTACAGTCACAACATAGAACCCCTACGAGGGAACACCAACAATCAACATCCAATAATCATTCCTATGAGAAGAAACAGCCATATTTGGTGAAAGAAGAACAGAAGATGCACAGAGAGGAGGATGCAGCATGGCGACCGAAGCATTCATTCTCTGAGTGAGAGGGAAGAGAGGGAAGGATCCACCTACGGGTTGGGAGGGTTTGTTGTCAATCTATACCTCTCCATCGTAGCAGGGACGACGCCGTGTCCGGGTTCAACTCCCCGTCCCAGGCCACCCCCTGGGACACCATCATAGGCGAGACCATCTCCTCCTCCTCTTCCGGGATGGTGTACACCTCCCCCGGGCTGCGGTCGTAGTAAGTCTGGAGGGAGGAACCGCCTCCGCCTCCCCCCTCGTCGCTGTCGTATTCCTCCTCCTCCTCTTCCTCTAGCATGCGCCGGATGCTGGAGGCACGGTCTTCTATGTCGTCGGTCCACTGATCGTCGTCGTCGTCGTCCATGAGGAGGTAGTAGTCGTCGGACCCTGTTGTATCTGAGTGGGGGGGGGTTACTACGTCATCTACGGGGTGGAGGTGGTACTCACGTGACATGGAATCGTCCTTCCTTCCGCTCGAGTCTCCGGCAACCTGGAAAACAATCAAGTGGCATTTCAGTCTAAAAGCAAGAAAATGGTGAGATTTCATCAATATTCAGCAATCACAAGGTAGGGTCAGGCGGGGTAATTGAGGAACGGTGACTACAGTGCTCACTGGTGAGGCCTTAGGGAACTGAAAAGCATGTGCTTTGGTTGAGACACTAGAAGAAGAAGAAAACACTTTCCTGTTTTTTGAAGTGTTATCTTATAACGTTTGTTTATTTAGTTGCAATTGTGTTCAGAAAAAAGCGAAACCAAAACTTTCATAAGTTTCATTGTTTCGTTTTCTACACCCTTTATATCCAAGGTAAGTTGCTAACTTATATGTTTCTTGGATCTGCATGTCTAATTAAAAACTGAAATTTTAGAAAACAATCTACCATGTGATCTATATACATATTACTTTTCATATCGAAGTTGGTTTTCCATTATAATTTGAAGCCATTTGACGTCAAGTATGATAAAGTGACAAGTAGTGACGTATGTAAGAAAACATGGAAAATGATGACGAGGAAGATGAAAACATGATACTAAGGCATCTGAAAATGATGAGTTTTACCTTTTACAACAAAAAATGGAGGTTGCGGAAATAGAGGAAGTAACTCATCTCGATCATCCATTTTTGATTTTTAATAAATATGTATATTTTGGTCGTTACAGTTGGAGATGACAGAATGAAGACCAATTATTCGCACGTCTGCAGGATTGATACAGTTAACGGTAGTGAACTGGATGTGACAGGTTTGAGGAGTACCAATTTAGCTAACTCAAATGTGTCTTGGTGGAAAATGACCAGCTTGCGATTTCCGAGTAATTGTTACGTGTTTCGAAGTCTTAAATACTTTGTTCCCGTGTGTCACAATATTCAGTCATTCCTTTTATTATAAAGGTACCTTTCCCGACTTTTGACGCAAAACTAGAGTTGGGGAGATCATAAATTATTTCGAAGTAGGTAGTAATCAGTAATGATAGTTTATACACTGTATTCCATGAAACAGAAGATAGTTTTGCTGAAAAAAGTCAGAAATAGTACTTTGTGGTAATTGGTAATAAGCAGTAAAACGCATTCTAAGCCAATATGCAGTAGTTTCTCATAATTTAAAATATATTCTTTTGAAATCAATTCGTTACTATTATCAGAAGCCGAATCTTGTGTTCCGAATTAACCCATAGTCTTTTGGGTAATTGGTAACGTTCCTGTAGGTGAGGCGGGTTACTTAATAAATTATTTTGGAGAAAAGGCAGTGCTTAATGAATCATGTGGAACGTTATTATGCACTCACAAAGAATATAGACCTCTTCTCCATCTCGTACAGTTATTTTAAATTGAAAAAAATGACAACGTTTGTAAAATTAGTTTCGACCCAATAATAAAAACTTAATGATTAGCCATAGAATGCATCTCAATTCTCCTTTTCTTTATAGAATGACTCTATTACTTTCGAATAATGATTTAGCCAAGTAAAAGAGGAAGAAGTCATAATTAAGAGAAAACATCGTACAGAAGTGCCGACATAGTCGACATCGAATAATGATTTAGCCAAGTAAAAGAGGTAGAAGTCATAATTAAGAGAAAACATCGTACAGAAGTGCCGACATAGTCTAGACGGACTACAGCAAAGAAATATGACTTTTGCTTTTGAGCATTACTTAAATGTCATGCACGCTTCATATCTAGCTTGACGTTTTTTCTGTTCGATTGAATATTATTTTTTACTGTAATTGTGATATTAAAAATCAACAAACACTATTATGGTTCTTGACTTCATATAAAGTAATAATAAAAAATGACTGACTAAAAAGAGTGATGAAAAAAAGTATAAAAATAATCCACTAAGTTTCATTTGCGATGTGTGTGACAGGAATGAATTTTATTCATGGGACGTAAAAGTCACGTGATGGCGGACAGTCTTAAAGAGCTGGTCGAAGTTATATTTCTGACAGATAGATACCTGAAAGGAAATAAATATTCTCTCAAGAAAATAGGAAAGGGTAGATAGGGGAAAAAGTTGAGAGGTTTTCTCGGTTATATAGTAGCTTTGGTGGATAATATTTTTGCCAAATAACTGACACCTGATATATAGTGCCAAGGATGGTAGGCCGCGGTGGCCATGTCTCGGTTTCGGAGCCAGAGGATGCGGTGTCCATGTCTCGGTTTCGAAGCCAGAGGATTCCAAGTTAGAAACTCTAGTCTTCCAAAGATCAATCATGTTTGTAGGCCTGGTGCACATTAAATCTGACGTCGAGGGTCAAATGCATTAACGCTGGTTTGGGTCAGAAGCCTGGAGAGGCAGGGGCATCTCAGATATCGTCCTCTCCATCCGACCATTGTTCAAAATTACGAGGTCCGAACAAAAATAGCCTTCGTATTGCTTTAAAATGGGACGTTTATATAACTAAATTCGACTAAACCAAGGATGGTCATTTTCTTTCTGATGTTTGGCTACGCTGTTGTGTGAGGAACAGATTTCTGATGAAGAATTCAGGCAGGTCTTTTTCCTTCGTTGCCTCATGTGATGTGTACCAATTACACTCCCTGCATGTTTTTACTTTTGATCACCAGGAGCTTTTCCTACTACTCTCGAACTCAGACTTTGCATAGAACCCAATAACTTCAAAATGGTTTGTAGAAAATAGCAAAAAGTTTCACAACTCTTATGAAAATAAATCGCAATTATAAACACGAAACAACAGTATCTAGAAGATACAGTAGGTAACTAAGTCCAAAACCGAAACATTTCCTTTCATGCTTAAACGTTAGATATTATCGTATTGACTTGATTATTTTTGACTGCGAGGACTAATCAGATGACGTGGTGCATTTTAATCACCAAATCGGCTCTCAACGTATACATGTGGAACAGAGAAGTAAATATCGATTTCATTTTGAAAGTCGACGAAATTACGTTGGAGAATGCAGTTTTGCCTCTGCGTATTTCGGTTAATTCTTGCTAACGTGATGCACGAATGTGAGCTGTTTAATTTTAAAACCCTCTGCGTATCTTGCAAGAAGAAAAAGGACGTGGTGTCCAAGTATAATGAAAGACAAACACAATTAAATGTTAGGGAAGACGCGAAGTTACGTTTATCGTGTGACTATCATGTCACGAAAATTGACTTGGCAGAGTGGCAGTAGTAGGATGTGATTCCAGGTAAATGATAGAGGACATATGTGATAAATGTTAGGGGACATAAGCAATAAATGTTACGGGGCATACGCGATTACGTTTGTCCTGTCACGAAAACTGACTGCTTTACAGGGTGGAAGCGGTGTGATGTGTTCGAAACATCAAATCGAGAGCAATCTTTTAACCACATGTAATTAATGCATGATTAATCATCATTTTCTTATGACTACATATTGAGAATTTTGGCACACGGTCAAGTCACTTTCTCTTCTGGCTTATAGTTATTATTAACAAAGAATGCAACTGTCGTGAATGGTAATACGACCAGCAAGCAACTCAGGAAGGAAAAGGACGTGACGCCCCAGCATAACGGAAGATAATAGTCCAAATAAATGTTAGGGGACATACGCTATTACGTTTGTCCTGTCACGAAAATTGACTGTTCTGCAGGGTGGAAGCGATGTGATGTGTTCAAAACATCAAATCGACAGAAATCTTTTAAGCACATGTAATTAATGCATGATTAATTTCGAAAGCTATCTCTATGATCATCATTTTCTTATGCCTACATATTGAGAATTCTGGCACACGGTCAAGTCACTTTCTCTTCTGGCTTATAGTTATTATTAACAAAGAATGCAACTGTCGTGAATGGTAATACGGCCAGCAAGCAACTCAGGAAGGAAAAGGAAGTGACGCCCCAGCATAACGGAAGATAATAGTCCAGATAAATGTTAGGGGACATACTCGATTACATTTGTCCCGTCACGAAAATTGACTGTTTTGCAGGGTAGAAGTGGTGTGATGTGATCGAAACATCAAATCCCGAGCATTCTGCGTGTAATTTGTGTGCCTCTCTCTAACTGGCCTAAAAATTTCCCTAATAATGTGGTAACTAAACTAATATTCCATGTAATTCTCACCACATGATTAAATTCAGAAGCTAAGTCTGTCATCAACGTGTTCCTTTAACTCCTTTCTGAGAATTTGGACATCCTGTCAAGAATGTTATCACTTTTATCTTTCTGTTTATAGGTATTGCTAACAAAGAATGCAATTGTTGTAAACTGTAACACGGCCCTCAATTAACATTCTAATTCTTCGAAATTAGAATTTTGAGCATAATTATGCCGAATTCGCAAACATCTCAAGTGTTTTATGAACTATTAATTGAATCAAAACGGCAACATATTCCTATAAACACAAGCAGTAACAGTATCAACATTCAAATAGCTCAAGTTCTACTGTAAAAAGATGATTATGGACCAAATTTTTATAGAGAATTTAAACATAATTTCTAAGGAATTATTCATTTTCTAAAGATTAACGAAACATTATGAATTGACTGACATGACGTGTAAAAATTTCTCGCCAAACTTTGGGGGAAATGAAAAGTATACAGAAGCTTTGATAATGTTCTGCCATCTCATGCAATGGCGAGAGAGTAACAGAAGATTGTTCATATATCGAAGTTAAAAGGTAAAAGGTGCATATTCTTGGCTCACTTTCTATCGTCAAGTACATGAAAGGAGAAACTTAATAGTCTGTTATAATTTGTCATTTCAGTGTTTATGATCACTTTTCACTTCAGTGTCTATGGTCACTCCTGAATATTTGAATGCTACTTATGTGATACTTCCTTATAAGCACTGGAATTTATTTATGTAGTTTGATATGTAAATTACAAAATTAAATATCTGTTAATTTAATTCGAATTTCTCTCAATAGATGGAGCTAGGTTTGCTAGCTTCTAGACTTAAAATCCTTTGTTTCTGATATGCTTCGTTGGCGGCGTTTCTACTGGTATATTTGGGCGAAGGTAATGTTATTTTTATCTTCTTTTTTTCTACCGTATTTGTTAAAATGACTTTCTCAAGTATTTCTTATTTAAGAAATGTTTTTTTCCTGTATTACTTTAATTATTGGATAAATTCAGGCCACAGATTGAATACTATTTGACTATTAAGTCGTTCCCTAGACAGAAAATGTATCCATTTTAGAACTCCGGTGGCGAGTGACACATTGAAAAAGTTCGCCATTCGAGTTCTCTTTGTTTTTTCCATTTTATTTGTCTAATCGTAATGTGTTATAATCTTTATTGCAATATAATATTTCTTGTTTGATTGTTTCTTAATTGGTTAGTTTATTATGACAATATTATTAATGCAATTACTGGATGCTGCTGAGTTGCGCGCAAAAGGTATATTGTTATTACTATTGTTTACTTCTTCTGTATTTTCTTTTTTGTATATATTAAAGCATCTTTCTTTTGTATTTTATTGGCAGTTGCTGCATTTTTGCGCCATTCTGTTTAATGCAAAGTTTAATTTTTAATATCTCTTGTTAAATAATTTCACTTGTACTTGTAAATTACAAAATATTTGTGGACAGTCTGTATAAATCCACGCATTTTACTTTGTCTCTTCCGTTTCATAAATGAATTTGAAACCGGGTTCCTTTTTAATGAGACACTTAATATGCTTTCTTCAAGCCCTGATTCCCCATGGTCATTTGAAAGCCAGGCACAAACCTCTCAAGTTCTATGCCTTCTGTTCTTTACAAGTATATTCAGCTGATACGAACTACAGCTTCAGCCATCGTATAGAC
>BGPR01046999.1:0-11898 GCA_013235015.1 Araneus ventricosus
AAATCAGACATATCTACACTTTTGGAGTAAAGTTCGTGTACTAAAACCCATACATCTAGCTTGTTGCGTGTTTGAGTAATCGTATTAGCATACGCACGAATAGACAGATCTACAGACAGTTTACCCATTGAAGGATTTTGTCCAAAATTCCCATACAGATTTAAAATTCTTGTAATAAAAACCATACGCCAAACTTGGTCTATCTAGTTCGATGCGTCCACATGCACCCGGACAGACAGACAGACAGATAGACTTCAAGTTGACGTATTCCGTCTAAAATTTGATAGATTTGATTTTGTTAAATTTGAAAATCTGCAATATATGGTACTATTATGGTACCAGTCTATTCGTGGCTACCGGGCAATAATTTCACCCCTGGTGCTACGTTTGGAGATTATTATTAATGGTACCAGATTAAAGGCCCTTCCGAGGGGCACTTCAAGTACAAGGATAAGTTTACTGGCTCTCTTTTCCCCTGAAGACAAATTCATGGTGCTGTGGGTAGTTAGTGATCTCATCACCAGTAACAGGACGTACCTTCTTGTGAGGGTACCCTGCATGGGATGTTCCTAAACATGTTTAAATAAAAGTTTTGATCAGGAAAATGATGATAGTGAGGTGTTGAGCAAATTTAAATCGAAAATAATCCTCTCCCAATTTGTGTCAGGATTAAAACAGAACATAAGATCCCCACTTGTAATTTATAATCCTAAAAATGTTAAGGATGCTGTAGATTTTGCAGTGAGAGTGGAAAAATTCCAAACATTCAAAGTTCAAATTTAAATACTTTGGCAACTAGACCACAGACCAATGAAGTGGCGAAATTAACCGAACAACAAAATGATTGTTTTGCCACCCTATATATAATGATGGAACAAATGGCCCTCCTTAGCGATCAACTCTAAACTGCAGATGAAAAGCGAGATTTATAGTTCTAAGCAACAAGTCAGACCCCAATTTAGAAGGCCAATTTCATGTAGATATTGTCAAAATCAGGTCATTTGGAACCCGATTGTTGGAAGAATGAAAGAGACAAATGATATGAGAGACAATATGATAGTTGAAATAGAAATAGACGCAGAGACGGACAGTATGAAAATTCATATAGGGATGAACGCAGAGGCAGACGCTATGATAATTCAAATAGGGAAAAACGCCCAGATAGACAGGGTGATAGTTTAAATAAGGACAAACTAAATAATACTGTGACTTTAAACTAGTTGAGGCCGGAGGTGACTTGTCTGAAACACACTCAATAAGCGGCCATGCTTATACAGACGTAACATTTTCTTCTTGTAATTTGCCTATCATAAATGTCAAAACATGTGAATGTGTGTTAAAAGCTCTTATTGACACTGTAGCAACGATGAACTTCGTCGCGAATTCCACATATAAGAATCTCAAATCTGTTGAAATTATTGATGGACCACCAGTAGAATTAAAAACTATTACTGGATTAACTGTATATTCTAATCTGATACATACTTAAGGCTAATGTAAATATTGATAATTATGACTTTCAAACACACCTTGTTGTTTCTGGTACAGATGTCTTCAACTTTTGACATAATTTTGGGTCTAAATTTTTTTTTACAGTCATGGTTTCACTTTAGATCGTAAAAATTGTATTTTAAAAATAATGCAATTTCTGTTAAATGGCCTTTTAGTAGATTTTTTCCAAATTGTTCTAATGTGCATTTCACAGATAGTCAAAATTGTGATAACTCAAAAAATGATGATTTCCTCAGTAAAATTGAAGAAAATTTATCTAAACAAAAATCTCTAATAGGAAAAGTAATTGCCAAAACAAGTATTCCTGCTAATTCCCAACAATACATTGGTATAAAATTAAATAAAAGTTGTACTGATATATCTATTGGTCAACCTTTATTAATTGAAAAGCTTAACGATGATCACGCTGATTCCTTTCTTATTGCAACATCAATTTCAAATTCAGATGAAAACAATTGTTGTTTGGCATTAATATGTAATTTCTCTAACTCACCTGTTCATTTAAACAAAAACATGCTAATAGTCAAAATTTCTCCAATCCATAAAATAACCATAGTTGAAAAAGTAAACAATGTGTCCTCAAGTAATGTTAAAAAAACAAATTGATTGGGCAACTCAAGTAAACTTATCACATCTAAATGAAGACCAAAAATTAAAAGTAATGGATCTTTTATCCAAGTATAATTCTGTGTTTTCTCAGGATATTACTAATTTAGGTGTCTGTGACTTAATTAAGCACGAGATTCATGTTCAAGATCAATTTCCCACTAGGCAAAAACTTATAGGGTGCCTTATCATTTAAAACCAGAGACGAAGCGACAAATAAATATTTTATTAGAAGCATGCATTATTCAGCAGTCGACCAGTCCTTTTTCCGCTCCAATCCTTCTTGTGAAATAGTCTGATGACACTTATAGATTGGTAGCTGACTTAAGAAAGTTAAATGCTAAAACCATCTCAGACAACTTTCCTCTTCCAAATTTGACAGAATTGATAGATAACTTATCTGGTGCAAAATATTTCTCGACACTAGACTTAACATCAGATTTCCATCAAATGGTCATGCACCCAGATCGTACCAAATATACAGCTATTGCCACTGAATTTGGCCTGTATGAATACAAACGCTTGCCTTTTGGTTTAAATAACGCCAGTGGAAATTTCCAAAGACTTATGAATTTAGTTTTGGCTGTATAAAATAAATTCCAGGTGTCCTGCTACATTGATGATTTCGCCATTGCTTCTAAAGATTTTGAGGGACATAATAATAGACTTAAAATGGTATTTGACAGAATGATAAAAGCAAATTTAAAAGTAAAATCTTTAAAGTGTTCCTTTTTAAAGCAGGAAATTACATATTTAGGTCATACAGTAAAGGAGGGTCAAGTATTCCCAGATAAAAGAATTTGGACTCCATCAGAAAAGCTCTCCCTCTAAGTCGAGAAAGCAGGTTAGATCCTTTTTGGGTTTGACAGGATTCTACAGAAAATTTATTCCAAATTATTCTAAATTAGCCCTACCTTTAACTGAATTAACTAAGAAAACCACAAAATTTGTTTCGACAGATAAAGAGCAAGCTGCTTTTTATAAACTAAAGATTGTTTAACTTCTGAGCCGTGTTTGACATTACCAGATTTTATAAAACCATTCTCTGTCTGCACCCATCAAAGCAAGTTTTCATTAGGAGCGGTGTGGAGTGGCGTTTTAAATAAAAAATAGAGAAGCGGACTGTTTGCGTTTCGAATTGCTCGAAAAGTTGGCGAGCGCGACACAGTACGGAACATCCCGCGCGGCGTTGAAATATTTAACATATTTCAAATACTCGACGTACTTCGTTCGGTATATTGCTGTTTGACAACATTATCAGAGAGTAATGTATGGGTAGGTCACATAGGCGTCTGCAATATCTTTTGTTTGTATCGAGGGAAAAGAAATAACTAAGTTAGCGTTCAATGAATTGACAGAAACAAGAAAAATTAAGGTAGCTTTAATATTTCTCATGTAAGAATGAAACTATACAAAGACACAAAAGAACTCATACAAGCAAAAAATTTTACATAATTCACTTTCAAAACCTGCTTTGAAACAGAGGAGCTTAGAGTTAATGATTGTTATATCTTACCATACCAAAATATTTCTAGGTCTCAGAAGTTGTATGGTTGATATTTTGAACATTTAGCCTTGATTTAGATTTTTTGAAACATATTTGATGCATTGATTGCCAGAATTAGGTATCGATGGATTCTGATCACAGAAATGCTTGAAGAAGGGCTATAAAAAAAATTGGAGTAGCAATCAAAACTGTGTGAAAAACTTGCATATTTGTTTGAGTAACAGGATAATTTATTTGATACACACAGTTAAGTAGATATTATGACACTTTTCGGTATGGTTAGCAAGAGGATATTTTGCATAACATCTTTTCCTTTGATTTGTGTTTTGACTAATATCAACAGGTGGATAAATAACATCTAAGAATTTTCACTATACCAGGAAAGATTTCACTCTCAAAGAGCACAACTAATCTAGTGAACTTTTGTCTGTTTGCAGGCTGTTCAACAAGCTAATTTCAAAAAATTACAGGAACAATTTATTTATCACTCTGAAGGTTGATTTTAGTTTTGCCATTTTAAGTATAGTCTAGGAATGCCAAATCCTGTTCTACTTGTTTTAGGCGAAACATTTCTTTTTAGGTGCTTCTCAGCTGCTTTCAAGATTTTCTTTAAGGTGAAAAGATATTGTAATTTACAAATTAATTCTGTATTTAGCAAGTTTATCAAAACTGATCTAAATTTATCGAATATATCAAATGACAGAAGACATGACTAGTTACATTCAAAACAAGCTGGGACTTTCTTGTAGTATGAAAGCATTTCCCGAATACCACATTACCACCAAGCCAAATGGAAGATATTCACGCAATCATCTTGCTTTACAAGAAACTAAGTAATAAATCAATTAAGGTCTTATTAAACGTTCAATCATGACATTTTCTAAGGGTTGAATGCGAGGTATTGCTGTTTTCTTAATTCCCAATTTATCATAAAACCTCTTGCATATCCAGCAGACAAGAAATTTAGTCTCTGAATTGAAGCCTGTAGCTGCATACCTTGTAAAATGGTCTGAAATTACAAGCAACATTTTATTACCATGCATGTTACTAAAGGCCAATTGCATGTCAAGCTTAACTTTCTGGAATGATAATAGCAATCACCCGCGTTGGGATCTTTTGCACAGGGGGCATCTACATTTTTAGAATCTTCTTCTCGCATACATTGAGTATCAACATAACACAGCAAGCCTTATAAACTGGCTTACTTAAAAGTTTTTTACTTTATCTTTTAAGTCTGGTAAAGGCCAGGGTGGTACCTATCACTATCGTAGTCAAATTTGCGTTTTACCGTTTAAAGATTGTAGCTAATTTTAGAATATACTATGTCTATCATTAGTATTTGTAGCAACAACAAATTATCTTTAATGCAAGAAATTTAAGTGATTTTGGAGAAAAACAAAATTGAATTTTTTATTTTTGATATTTGTTGCAGTAAAATCTGTCTCTGAATAATTTCATTAACTGACATAAGGTAAGAATTGAAAGTTGAAGCTGTAACGAGTCCTAAAAGTTGATATCAACATTTATAATTACTAGTGCACTTCTTTGGGATAAATGGCTCTTGTAAGAAAATGCTATTAAGTTAATCCTGTAGAAGCTTATAAATGACAGTGTAGTCGAATTGTTGTAAAAAAGTTAAAATCCATCGACAATTCTGGGATCTTTTAATTCACAGAATTTGTGACAGCATTTTTTGGTCATTACCAAAACTGGCCAACCTACCACCATACAGGTAATTTTTTAAAGATGGTTCAGTGTAAAAGCAATCGCCATAGCCTCAAGTTCCCTGACCGAGTAACAGTGCGTCGTTAGCTTTCTGCTGGAAACAAGTAAACAGGATGTTGAAATTTGAGTCGTCTTGTACCAAAACCGCTTGTTCCGTAGTATTGTCTATCGCCCGCCTTAGCTGAGGAATGGGTACAGGAGTTTTGTGGAACTCCTTTAGACTGATTTAGGCAGGATACAGATTGTGCATTACATTTTAACTGATTTATAGAGGTTTTCAAACTTTACACCTAAATTAAGAAAGATCGTCCTCCACTGGAATCGTGAGAGAATTACTGGCAAATTCCGGTGGTTGGTAATTTATAATAATCGTTCTTCAGTAGTTCAAATTTCTCTTAATTTTGACACTAATCCAATTGAAACTTGTGGTTTAAGGATGGAATGTTCAGCCTTGTCGCAGCGTTGGCCAATTTTGTAATTTGGCTTTTATGATGTACCGATTTGCGGTTTATGTAGTTATTTTCGCTTGTCACTTGATTAAAGCGAAACTTTGAATCCACAGGGTGAATAAAGTTCTTTGTAAAATATAAGAATGGCGTATGGCGTCGAATCCATGGTGGGCTTGATCATTTACCTCCGTGAAGAACGGACCAATATGTTGGTAGTTTTAATAAAATGAAAGCGAGGATTGTTTGGTTTTGTTAACATTTCAGCGTGCGTTAAGCGTAATGGCGCTAAGCAAGGAAATTTACAAAAAGGTTTGGATTGGAAGCAAGTTGGCGAGCGACGACACATACGGAACATCCCGCGTTGTATATTTAACATATTTCAAATGTACAAATAAAAATAACATTATACAATAAGCACACAGAAAAATTGATTAATTACGTTGAGTTGTTTGATGCCTTTTAAAGGAAATACAATTGGCATTTGAAATAATTAGTTATTTTTGCAAGAGGTGTGCTATTGGTAAAAATACCAATTTTTTGATAAGTGAACCTCTGTAGTTACCTTGGTGCGTCCCACTACTCTGATGTTTCATCCAGGCTGGGAATCGATTTAATAATCTACCTATTGCCCAATACAGGTAGGGAGTTGAGGTCTTTCAACCAAGAACCATCATACCAGAGATAACACTAGGCTGTTTAATAACATTTCGCTGTTATAAATTACTTAGAAAATAACATTTTGCCCAAGCGTTTCCATAGTATTTGTATATTTCTGCGTTTTCTGCCATTTATTAAGAGCCTTCTTTTCTTTTAATCAAGTTCAGGGTTTTATTTACATGGGCTTTCCTATCAAGAAATAGCTTGGTATATCTTGAAATCGATGATATCGGTCTAGTGAGGGTGAGAGGTGCAGTGGGATGCCTCAATTTGAACTAGTGATAAGAATTCCTCTAGCATTATTTTGAGGAGCCTACCACTTTTGGTGATGCCAAGGATTTAACTCACACCACTCCCAGAGCCACCAGAAACAGGTCCTCAGCCTTAAAATTTCCATTTGATGCCATCAGAAACAGGTTGCAATGGTTTCATTTTTACTTAGTAAGTTTGTATGGAGCGTTTTGTTCATGAAGCACCTGTAAGAAATTCGCAGCATTACATCTCTAAAGAAGACAGTAATGCTACACAGAAAATGGTAGCAAATATTTTGTATTCTTTCAAAAGAACTAATTAGTTGCTTGCAGATTTACAATTAGTAATAAACCTGAAAAGTAGAGGCTAGAATTCTAATTAGTTTATAGAAAATTATTGGTGATGGGAGTCAGTAAGTTATCTATGAAATTGGGAGAGTCAATATTTATTTTTGGAGTCCAATTTGGGAATCGTTTAAGTTCGTTGGAATAGCACCATCACAAACTGGAAATATTAGTGGCTATGGAGTATTAGATGGGTTAAAATTCCATGATCTTCTGGACCTTCACCACAAGTCGTGAATTAAGTGCCTTTACATCCAGTCCACAGGAAATGAGAATCGTAGGGTTTGCACTCGATGGGATCCTTCCTGAAATCCTTGGCAGTTAACTGCTGGGATCTGCCAGGACACACGGTGGTGACGAGAAGGTTTGGAGAGTATTATTCACGCGAGAGCATTGTAAAATCGACACAATTGCTGGACTCTATCTGCATTTTAGAGCTGATATGGCTTTGTGAAGTAAGCTTCTAGACAAGAAGACATACAAACTCCAGTTCGAGCTTCTTGTTATCGTGTCCATGATCTTGGATTTGCGTTGCGACTCGTGACTTTGCAAAGTCGACAAGTTTGATTCTCAATCATTAGGCTGTTTGTAGCTTCATCTTGATCCCACTTAGCCTTTCAGAAAAAGCATCAGCCGTAAATTATTTTTTTTTGGATGGCATTGAGTCTCAAAGCATGGCGGGGTATCTTAGTTTTCTCCAAAATTCAGGCAGTGCTTATTAAAAGTTCTCCCATTGTTTAGAAATGTCTCTGGGAGGAAGTATTTTCCATGCACCAGTCTAATTTTAACAACCAGGGGATTTGCTTGCAGAAATCTTGGTATTGGGGACCAGAGGCCAACTGGATCATAGAATTTTGATCTGGGGAATACAGGCATCTCATAAAACCTGGTATATAGCTGAGTGTAAATGATGCATTGAAACTTTATAAAAATTGGTATCTACTTACTGTTAGAGTAATGCTTGAATCCTGTATTTCTTTTGTTTCTGTTAAAGTGAGGGAATTCAAACACTTGATGGTTGGAGAATGTTGAACACCACTTATGTAGAATCATTACCTCTTTTGAAGAGTTGCCATTCTCACTGGATAGTCTCAAATTCTGTAAGATTCAATTAGACCTGAGGGAAAACTGCGTCATCCATATGAAAATCTTGAAGTAAGACTGGCCATTTGCTTGTGCAAAACTTTCGTTGCCAAATATGGAGCACTTGCCGTCCAATGATTCAATTCATAAACTTTAGTGAGGAATGACTTGCTGTTTTCCCTACCAGCATTTTTTTCAAGCCTAGTCACGGTCAAACACTCAATATTTCTGAACATCTGCTTTATGTCCGGCGGTGAAGGTATAAATATTACTTGCGGTCAATAAGAATCGAGAATAGAGTCTTTACACTGGGCACCTCCGCAGCACGTAATCAGTAAAGAATAACCCACTGCAGATTTTGGTAAAGCGTTTAGATAAATCGCAGCAGTCGTTTTGTTATCTGGTCATTAAAATGCCGTGATAAGGGAGATAATACCTGCATTTAAATCGACTCTTCTTCCACTTCTTCATGTATTGCAAGATTCGTATCATTTAGAAAATCTGGTACGCTTTCACTCAAAGTAGGGATCCAGCGTTCTAAGCATTGTCCATAGCTGATCCTAATCTTTTAGATGCAATCATCTTGATTCCCCAAGATGGAATTCTGGTTTTCAATGGCATTAAAGTAACATATTTTACCATCACTTTCCTAAATGTGTTTTGCAGAAATGTTCAGAACAATAATTAAAGTGCTACTATTTGCAAGTTTTTGAGAATGAGCAAATCTCAATCGTCTTCCAAATTAGTAAGCGTTTTGTTTAAGCTCCTAAGTTTTGGCGTCAAAAACAATATTTTGTAGAAATATCCCATTGTCCTGATAGCTGAAAACTTCGTGCTCAGAAACGAATTGCAAAACAAGTTATTCCCAATTTAATTTTATCTTTTCTAAGAACATGAAGATAATTCTACTAACGAAAAAGATAAACCTTCTACGAAGACAAAAAAAGGTGGGATCAGTAGCTGTACATTGTGGGAATATTCCAGTGTTCACACATTATTTTCTTTAGAAGGAGAGGTAGTAATTTTTTGAACGACAAAATCAATGTATCCATTGTAGATCATTCTTTGCATTTAGGGTGCAGGCAGGAAATCCTTCTGTTTATAATGAAATGAGTAAAATGTTTCAAACTACACGATTGGAATAATTTTGTTTTCTTTTAAACCAAGAACATTGCTTCGTTTATGAATGATGCTTCTGATGCACAATCCAGCGGCTGCGCAGAGTCTTTGACTGTAAGATCTTTGACGTAAATTATCGCTGAATTAAATTAAAACACTCTTCACAATTTCCATTTGTGGAATGAAGCGCGAGAATGTTCCAAAAAAATTCTGGTGTGCGACTTCCTGCGCGAACACATAATCTGCCGGCGAGGCAGCCAGGGGGGGCTGAAGAGAGGCATTGGGGATCAGTTGGCGGTATTCTTGTGACAATGTATGATGTTTTTTCTTTTGAACAAGATCCTTTAGATTGTAATGAAATATGCAAAATAAGACGGGTTCAGCAGCTCAGTTTTTTTTTACCAACTCAGTTCTATCTGACGAATTTCAGCGCCCAAGAATTTATCGCATTGACCTGGCTGGTGATTATTGCAGCACCACACTTTTACGGTTTTATTAGATTTGTGAAAGGACTTTTGATCGCTCAGAATTTGATTTGTTAGGGTGTTGTATGAATGCTGCACAAGATTTGAAATCTTCTTAAGAAGCCTCGGGTACTTCATTAACTCTTAATATTAATTCAATTGTTTTCTTGTTTCTCGATCTAGTTTATCAAGGTACATTTAATAATAAAGCGTTTGACAATTTATCTTTCAAGAGTAATTTTAACGATCCCAAGATTTTTCTTAACATTATCGAGGATGCGGCAAATCTTCAGAAGAATCGCATTTTAACCTGGTATTAGGTATATTTTTGATATGGCAGTCTGCAATGCTCTTTTGTTTTCATAACTTTGTTCAGGAAGCTTTAAATAGCGAAAAATCATCATCAGTGATTTCAATTATTTTGCTTCCCTTTCAAAAGACCGCGTAAATAATGGAGCTTTCATTAAGAAATAGAAATTTTCATTTGTAGAGATCTTTGGTGCGTTTTAAATAAATTCAGTAAATCTCCGCAAAAAATTAGAGAATTTTGGGAGTTAGACTCCTTTAGACTGGTTGGGTAGGATACAATTATTTGTGTTTGCTTGGTTATGAGGTTTTCAACATCTTAATTAAGAAGATCGTCTCCTAGGATGAAGTGAAGACCTACTTCAGCGAATTCAGTCTGGTTGAGTGGTACAATAATCTGCAGTAGGTTCATTTCTTGTAATTTTACGACATACGTCCAATTAAACTTGTAGTTTGGATAGATGTGGCCTTGCCCATAACAGCGTTGGCCAATTTTGTAATTTGGCTTTTGATGTTGCCGATTTTGCAGTTTAATGTAAATTATTTCTGTTCCTTATGCGATTAAATGAAACTTGGCGTATCCACAGAGGTGAATAAGTTCTTTATCAAAATATAAAGATAGCGTATAGCGTTGAATCCATAAGGCAAATTTGATCATTTACCTCCGTGAGGCAGTTAATATGTTGATGGCATTTTAAACAAAAATAAAAGCGGACTGTTGCGTTTCAGGTAGCTATTCTCAACGTGCGTTAACGTAATAACTTCCTTTACGAGAGATTACAAAAGGTTATTGAAGTTCCGATCAGCCGCATGACAATCAGATTATAGAGGGGTCTACTCAGAAAATGCACCAGGTTGCTTTTTTCAAAACGCAGGACCCCAGATTTCTAATCAATATAAAGGGACATAGACCCAGGGGCACGTATCAGAAAGAGTCTATGTTGTCATATTTGTCATGTAGCTAAAACTGATTTCCACATGACTTTGAACAGATTTGACTGCCAAAACGCTATAATTTACTGCTAAAAGATTTTTTTACATGGCAATAGGTTAATTCTTTGGTGATAATGCTGCAAAATTTTAGGCGTTTCAGCAGAACTTCACAAACATCATACAAACTTGTCATAAAATGGAACCATTGCAAGCCTGTTAGCCTCAGACGACAAATGGAAATTTTTTGCCCGAGACTTTCCCATTTTAGTGACCTCCTGGGGCAGAGGCCAATCCGCTTCTTACCTAGAATGTGTTGGGCTCATAAAGGTAGCAGCTAAGAATTCTTAATTTGTGTCCATAAGTTCAAGTGAGGGGCATCCTCAATTCTGCCGAACCTCCTTTCCTTATAGGCCGATACAGACGATTTCCAAAGTATTAACCAAGACCATTTCCTGATAGGAAAAGCATGAAAAAATACTATCCACAGAGGCACGTTACACACGAAAAGAGGGACAACCCTTCTTATAAATGTGAAAACTTTTGAAATATGTACAAATAATATGGAAACGCTGGCAAAAACAGCTATTTAAAGTATTTATAACGGCGCACGAAATGGTTGACAGCTAGTAATTTGACTACTGGTATGATGGTTCCCTTAAAGACCTCAACTCCCTACACAACCAGTTACCCAGGCAGGTATTAAAATCAATTCCGGAGCTGATGGGAAACACATCAGAGTGATGGACATTTTGCTACGTCAAAGTGGCAACAGGAGACCACTATAAAAATTGGTATTTTACAATAAAGAGTTAATCTCTGCAAAAACCTTAAATTTGTTTTAATGTAATTTTCCCTTTTTTTGTGTGTATTCTCAAACAACTGTAACTTTGTAAATTAATCAATTTTTTGCAAGTTTTATTTTGTATTTCTATTTGCAATAT
>BGPR01047000.1:0-11898 GCA_013235015.1 Araneus ventricosus
CTAGTACTCAAATACGCAACGAACTGCAATCATGAAATTTGGTATGTGGTCTAAAATTGTAAATTATCGAATTTTGGAAGGAGTCTGCTTACGAGAAGTCTGTCTGGCCATGTCAACATGAAAAATCAAAAAAACAACGAGCTAGATATAACCCAGTGGTTGGGTAGTTGAATTCGGAATTAATTAGGGAAAAGCTGGAAATTGTTTTAATCCCTTTAGTTGAGGCCTAGAAAGAGCATACTAAGTTTTCCCCCCTCCTCTAGGTGAGCGTTAGCAGCTGAGTGCAGATTGTAGTAAAAAAATAAGACCTTTTTCAATAATCGAGCAATATCTAGAAAACAACTCATGCTATCAAAACCATTACAATACAGTTGTTATAGAGCTTAAAATTCTGAATAAAATGAGTACCAACACTAATTATATTCAATGAAAAATAAGCTCACAACTGCGCTTCAAAGTACTGCCTAAATCGATAATCAAGCGCTTGAAGCGAGAACAGACCAAGTTATAGGTTTCCAATTATTACATATACATTTAAATTTATTCATGATGCTTTTATAATTATTCCAAGGCTTTATTTAGTATATTTTGAAGGAAAAAAACACTGTTAATATGATTTAACAAAGGAAAACATCACACGAAAGCTTCAGCAATGGTTGAAAGCGTGTTTATTAATTAGAAGCAACGGATTTCTCATCCGAGGGAAGTTCTTCAAAATAACCCAAAGATATTCTTCTACATTCAGTTACTCCACGGCATTTTAAATAAATTAACGGTTATTTTGCAAAAGAAATCTTCCAAAATTATAAACTGCGCTTGAAATTTAAAAAAATTATTTCAATAAAAAAAAGTGCCATAAACGAAATTGCTACGAACGGAGAAGAGCAGTGGCGAATCCAGGTGGGTTGCAGCCCCCCCCCCCCGAGCTATACCAGAATTCTTTATTTTATTTAAAATCACTACAGCTGCTTTTTCTTAATCTCCCTTTTAAAAAAGTGAAAACATTTCTTCCTGGATTTTGACATGCTCGAAAGTTTTCCCACTTTTGTAGTCATTCACTCGTATTTGCAGCGTTGACACGGTCAAAAACATGTTTTTGCTAGTAATTTAATCATGTTTTTAGTTAAATTATCGAAAGTATTGCAGTGTTCTTTATGATTCTTATTGTCAGTTGAGTAAAGTCTGCAAAGTTAAAGTGTTTTGGTTTACATAAGCCATAAGATTTGACATTCGTCACGACGATACACAAAACTTTTTATACCTCAGCCCTCCCAACCCAAATCCTGGATTCGCCACTGGAAAAGAGTAATATATAACTAACTTTAAAGAAAGACCCTGAAGGAATGAGAGTTCCCAGATCTCTTTCAAGTAAGCAAGTTGCAATGTACAAGGGACATTGTTACTGCTGTGGCTGATTAATGAATATTTACTCATCTGGGCGTATGGGAAACACGTGTTCATCATCCATCCCTAGTTAAAATACAAACACATAGAGAGGATGCGCTGATGGCGTCGCTTTGAGAGCACACCGCTTAGTCCCAATGATACGTAACAGAATAAATATCATGTTTCAGAGCTAATTTAGCAGCAGAAAAACTTAATAACTTAATCGAAATATGGAATGTTTAAGACATCTTTATGATCTTAAGAGAGAGATATTTTCTTTTGTATCTATAAATCCAAAGTTTCCGAACATCAGGATCCTTCGGAAATAAATGAAAAGAATGTCTTTTGTGAACACTTCATATCTATAGCAAGTGGTATTGTGGCAGATGAAAGCATAAATTGCCGCAATGCTTATGTTAGTATATATGAGTATATTGTTTGTCAAAAACTGTTAGTAATAATTTTACCGCTGTTGCATTTAAACGGAAAAACCGAGTAATGCCTATTCGTGGTTTCACTTCCAAGGTGAAAGTGTATTATGAATTAATTCCTGTGAATCCACAGATACAGTATTCAGAAGAATCTCTCTCCTTAAAAAGTCTGATGCGAAGTTATTTTGAATTTGAGCTGGCTCCTTTTCCATTGTCACTCTTTGATGGGGGAAGACTGCCCAGGACCCGCAATTCAGTATTTTATTATTTATTTTCTACTGATACTGGATGTGCATTTCACTTCAGCATGTTATGTGGGTTGACGGTGGATTTCTATCACATCGTGTGTTGTAGAAGGCAAAAGAATAATTTTCCTTCATCTTGAAGACATATGTTGACTACGCCAAAATCACTTCAATGAAGGGGCCACAATAGCTTTTGATGAGTACCCTAAAGATAAAGCGAAAAGTACAAAATCGGTAGAACGTATCAGACGAACAAAAGAACACATATCTGGTTATTTTATGTTTGATGAATCGATGCCAGCCACTATGTCCCAAGAGAATTTTTTTTATCAAATTATAAGAACAAGCAAAGGCTTATAAATATGTTATGTGTTAAGTATCAAAAAGAAGGTTTTGTTGTGAACCAAGCTGAAGAATATGCTGATTATCTAATAATCAAAAGTGCTTTGGAAATAGAAATTTCAACTTTCTTCCCTGCTCTTTTCAGGCAGGGGAAGAAGAAAATTTATCAATGTTCTGAACTGCAGCAAGTTGTGAACATTTTCCGTGATGAAAATGCATGCCCCGATGACATAGATGCAGCAGGACAGAAAGTTCTGATAGCACTGTATGGGAGAAAGAAAAGTGAAGAAACAGTGGATTCTCTGATATTTAAACTTTTTTTAAAATTAATAGTAAAAAATAATTTCAATTTAGTGTCTCTCCCTCCCCCTACAACAGCTGCGCGTGAACCCTCTCTCCGCGCATGCCTACAGATTCAACTTTGGAGTGGATTTGCCAAAAGGCCCTTAGATTGGTGTTGGGAAGAAACCAAACATGGATTGTTCTCAGTCACCACCCGCAAGGAACCAGCTCCTCCAGCCCTTCTCTCTATGATACCATTGCTAGTGCGCAAAAGGATATAATGTGGCATGCACCTGTAGGAAATCTGCCATAAAATGTTCTACAATTTGCTATCACTATAAAGGGCAAGGGTTTACCAATTCTCTAGAAGATAACATCATTACGAACTCAGCTAACCAAGAGGGTGAAATCGATATCAGGATGGAGGAGATAATTTTAGAAGTTTACTTGGAGAAAGAATATCAAAAGTTGCAAGTGGAGAAAAGTGACAGTAAGCAAACCGACATTAATGTTTATAACTAACCTTAAACATCTAAAAAATTGAAATAGATCTAAAATTTTTTCATCTATTTAATATCACTTCAATTATGCGTAATTAAATAATAAGTATTAAACTGAAAGTCGTTGTTTTTTATTACGCTCTCAGACACTTTTGAAATTTTCGTATGATGTTTTCCTTTGTTAAATCATAATAACAGTGGATTTTCCTTCAAAATATACTAAATAAAGCCTTGAAATAATTATAAAAGCATCATGAACAAATTAAAAATGTATATATAATAATTGGAGGTAGGGTGAATCTATAACTTGGTCCGTTCTCGCTTCAAGCGCTTGATTGTCGATTTAGGCAGTACTTTGAAGCATAAGCTTATTTTTCATTGAATATAATTAATGTTGGTACTCGTTTTATTCAGAATTTTAAGCTCTACAGCTGTTGTATTGTAATGGTTTTGATAACATGAGTTGTTTTCTAGATATTGCTCGATTATTGAAAAAGGTCTTATTTTCTGACTACAAATCTGCACTCAGCTGCTAACGCTCACCTAGAGGAGGGGGGAAAACTTAGTATGCTCTTTCTAGGCCTCCACTAAAGGGATTAAAACAATTTCCAGCTTTTCCCTAATTAATTCCGAATTCAACTACCCAACCACTGGGCTATATCTAGCTCGTTGTATTTTTTTAATTTTTCATGTTGGCATGGCCAGACAGACTTCTCGTAAGCAGACTCCTTCCAAAATTCGATAATTTATAATTTTAGACCACATACCAAATTTCATGATTGCAGTTTGTTGCGTATTTGAGTACTAGTGTTCTCAAAGAGACAGTCATACAGTTGATCCTCGATTATCCCAGCTGACTGGGGCCATAGTCACCTCAAATAATCTAAAACTCGGTTAATATAGACTAAATTTAAATCGTTTGACAATGTTGATGCAGCTAAACCAAATCATAATGTATACGCAATCGGCGAAGCAATTTCTGCAGAATATCTCCTTGTCATCCTGAACACTTAGAAAGCCTACTGGAAAGTTCTCCCTTCCCACTTTCTCATACCTTTTACAGAATTTTGAGTCTCAGTCTACCCTCGTTGCGTAGTGGAGAGAATCGAGTATGCATTCTGAACCTCTTCCAAATAACTGATTGAGTCCGAAATTAAACATCGATCTACAGACCACGTACCGAATTTCAGTTGTGTTTTTAAGTTGTGTTCATATACAGGGTGGGCACAAAGTCTTGCCCTGATTTTAAAATATAGAGGGTGTCCACACTTATCGTGATCAATAGCTAATTTCTAAACTGTTAGGGATAGACATATAGTTCCAGTTGGAAAAATGCTTTAAATGAAGGGAAGAATTATATTTTATGTTTTTTGAGTGAATAAATATATTCCTGAAAATGTGCCGATTTCTACCTTTTTATACGGTCCCCCGGTCCTATCAGTCATATTTAGTAAAATATTTTTCACACATTAACATTTTAAACAAAAAAAGTTCCATTCTTCAGCGACTAAAACTAACAGAGTTATAGAGTTTTGAATTTCATAAATTTAAACCAATTAGCGACCTCATCGAGCAAGTGTTGCGCATTGATTGGTGGATCGTCTTCGAGGCGGCTATTGAAATGGTGTAAAGTGGTCTAAGTCAGCGATATTCAAAGTTCCATAACTCGGTCAGTTTTAGTCGCTGAAGAGCGGAACTTTTTTCGTTTAAAATGTTAATGTGTGAAGAATATTTTACTAAATATGACTGATAGGACCGAGGGACCGTATAAAAAGTTAGGATTCGTAACTTTTTCAGAAATATATTTAGTGACTCAAAAAATATAAAATATAATTCTTCCCTTCATTTAAAGCATCTTTTCCAACTTGAACTATTGTTGCCAAGCTAAAAGCCCGTCTTAGACGGCCACAAATCTTCTAGTATACAGGGTGTCCACACTTATCGTGGTCCAATAGCTAATTTCTAAACCGTTAGAGATAGGCATATAGCTCCAGTTGGAAAAAATGCTTTAAATGAAGAGAAGAATTATATTTTATATTTCTTGAGTCACTAAATATATTTCTGAAAAAGTTACGAATTCTAATTTTTTATACGGTCCCCCGGTCCTATCAGTCATATTTAGTAAAATATTCTTCACACACTAACATTTTAAACGAAAAAAGTTCCACTCTTCAGCGACTAAAACTGACCGAGTTATAGAGCTTTGAACATCGCTGCTTTAGACCACCTTACACCATTTCAATAGTCGCCTCGAAGACGATCCACCAATCAATGCGCAACACTTGCTCGACGAAGTCGCTGATTGGTTAAAAATCATGATACTCAAAGCTCTATAACTCCGTTAGTTTTGTAGATGAAGGATGGTACTTTTTTCGTTTAAAATGTTAGAGTGTCAAGAATATTTTACTGAATATGACTGATAGGACTGGGGGACCGTATAAAGAGTTAGAATTCGTAACTTTTTCAGAAATATATTTAGTGACTCAAAAAACATAAAATATAATTTTTCCCTTTATATAAAGCATTTTTCCAATTGGAATTATATGTCTATCTCTAACGGTTTAGAAATTAGCAATTGATCACGATAAATGTGGACACCCTGTATATATTGTTACAAAGATGTAATGTCGCTTTCCTGCCTCGCTAGTCTTATAGTTGGGGAGGGAGTTTTAAAGGGGTAAGCATGGAGTGATGGACAGCGGCGAGCCCTGGACCCCTGACCTTGGCGACAAATCGAAGATACCCAAAAATGCTATTACTTTCTCGATATTTCTATTAGGGGCCGAGATCCAAGCTTTTCCTGATAATTCTATGTGACGTCACGGCCTATCGGGGAGAGTATAAAAAGTCCGCGCTTGGATCAGGGTAATGTTGTTGATAGACTGGAACGACTTTGGAGTTTCGTCTGCAGTGCTGGAAAGCCGGTGAGCTGAGCGCTATTGAAAGTGCTGTTACTGTTATTACTAGTGAATTGTTGTCTGTTTGTGTTGCTAATCTGTACAAGATCTATTGTTTCCTGTTCCCTATGCTACGTGTTTTCTGCACATTTGTGAATAAACCTTCATTCTCTCTCCATTATCATGCGTGTTGGACTGCTTACATCATACACCCACAGAGAGATTTTTGTAACAAATATATTGTGCGAAAACTAATATAATTAGACATATGTTTTTTGCATATATTATAACTACTGTTATAAAGTTTTTAATAAGACTACGTATTTCAGTATATTTCAACCTGTGCTCCTCTTGGTAGACAGGAGAATGCCAAAATGGTATTCTAGTTCTCGCCAACATGTCGTCTATAGCAGTACATACAGCATCAGTTCTTCAACGTCAGCAACTGCTATGGCAAAGACTTTGTCCTTGTTATAGCCCTAAAAGGAAAAAAAAACCAAGAGGAAAAAGGAGGAAATTCGTTTATTCGTCCTCTAATATTTAATTACGCGTACCACAAATAACACAAGTACTACCATGTATTAACAGTTTTTTGTGCAATAGAACAAAACGTTCTATTGCACACGAGAAAAGACTATTATAAGTGAACTATCCAATGATATCAAAATTATATTTTTTACAAAAATCTCTCAGTGGGTGTATAGTGTAAACAGTCCAACACGCAGGATAATGGAGAATGAAGGCTTATTCACAAATATGTAGGAAAACAAGTAGCACAGGTAACAGGAAACACTAGATCTTGCACAGATTAGAAACGTAAACAGACGATTCACAGGCAAAAACAGTTCAGCACTTTGAGATTTAGCAACACAAATAGTCAGGAAATCACTAATATCGACAATAACAGCACTTTCAATAGCGCTCAGGTCACCGGCTTTCTAGCTCGCAACTGCAGACGAAACTCCAAAGGGGTCTATTCTGGAACCCCCGGTTGGGTTGGGAGACCTTCCTTTTCCCTTTGTAAAACTACGGAAAAAGTGACGCCCCCCACCCCAACCGGGGTAAGTCGTTCCAATCCATCAACACACACTACTCAATACCCCTCGGCGTCTAACAGCTTACTAGCTCGCGCAGCGGATAAAACTCCGAGATTCCAAAGACGTTCGCACTCCAAGGCGATCCCAGTCGATCAACAACACACTCCATCATCCAAGCGCTCTCCTTATATAGTCTCCCCGGAAGGCTGTGACGTCACATGGAATCCTCTAGTGCATTCAAGCGTATCTCCTCTCCTAATAGAGATATCGAGAAAATTCCAGCACCTTTGAGATACCATATTTCGTCGCCAAAGTCGCCAAGTTTGTCGCCAAGGTCAGGGGTCCAGGCTTGGCTGCTGCCAGTCACCCTATACTTACCCCTATAAAACTCTCTTCCCAACCATAAGACTAACATTTTCGGGAAGCGACTTTCCATGTTCGTAACACATTATCACAATAGTTATTTTGTAATAAATTTTTATAATCAGGGCATGACTTTGTGCTCACCATGTACCTGCAGACAAATAAACCAGCAACCACTCTACTCTTTGACGGATATATTCCAAAATTCGACACAGGTGAACAGTTTTGGTGTAAATATCGCATGATAAAATTCACCCATCTAGTTTGTGTTTTTGAGTTATGGCGTTCACATGCGCACGAACGGACAGTCAGACCATTGATGGATTAGGTTCAGAATTCAATACATATATTACTGGCAATGTATGAAACGCCGGTATTCTATAGAATATCTAGGCATTTAAAGAATGCCGAGCGCTTTTAGGTAAAGTATGAAATATGAGAATTATTATATTATTTCCATAGGCATTCTATAGAATGATAAATGCTATTTAGGCAAAGTATGAAAAAAAGTTCATGATGAGGTTATTATTTAAAAGACGTGCATTCCTCAAAAATACAAGTGTTATTTTGAAAAAAAATAATGAAAGATCGTCATTAAAAACTTTTATTCAAAATACGTACAATAAATGAAAGTTGTACGTAACAAAATTGATGCCTTTCTTATTAAAGAAAACGAAATATGTACCTCATTCTTCATCAAGAAAAGAAATAATTCTTTTTTGAATTGCACTGACTTTTATTTCTTACAAAATCGAATCGGGGATATATTTCATTCTTTGCCGATTTGTCATTTGACATTCTATAGAATGCCTAAAGAAATGTGTGACATGTTAATCTTTCTTACATTGCCGGCCAGTTTTAGGCATTCTATAGAATACCGGCTTTCATACATTGCCGGTAACATATATATAAAATTCTAATAAGAAAATATTGCTTTCTTTGGTCCTTGACTTCAATGAAGATTTCTTACTTCCGCTGTTATTTCATAGCATGCACTTAAATTCCGTTTTTATTTCGTAGCTTTTAATATACACTCAAATATCCAGTGACATTAGTTGAGTTACTGCGCGATGTTTCGTTTCAATTTCACAAATTTTTGAATGGTCCTAATCAGCGGCGTATCGACAGGGAAGTATAGATGCAGCAGATGCCAGTTTTAGCGGCGCCATAGAGACAAAACCAATTATACCAGTTTTTAAAGTAAATTACGATTAGGGGGTGTAAAAATAATAGCAGGCCACGAGGGCCATTTGCTCTTTCTAAACAAATGGCGACTGGGGTAAAAAAAAAAATCATATTCCCTGGGCGCCATTTACCCACACTGAGCCACTGACTAGTATATTGACAAAACGTTAATATGTTTGTGTCACTTTTTAAAGTCAAATACAATAAAGAGTCACAAAATACCATATCCAGAGCGCCGTTTAACCTTCCAGCGGGCGCGCCTGCGCAAATTTTTACGACATATCGTGCATCGTATTACACATATATATCGTGTTGTTTTACAGAAACAAATGCAACTTTTATTTATGTTATCTGTATTTATTAGCTTAATAGTAAACAAAGATTTTATAAATAAAAATTGCTCTTAAATTTATAAAAGAACGATATAAATATGTAATACGAAGCACAATGCAGGTATCTCTTACATACGCGCTCCCGCTGGAAGGTTAAGCAAGTTGAGCCTCCTATGATGAAGAAGGGGTGGGGGAGGATAAAAAAATCATATTATGAACCCGAGCGCAACTGTCAGTATATAAAGTCAAAGGTTAACCGAGTTCCGTTCATACCGAAGGGAGTGGGCCTAGGGAGAAAAAGAAGGTACGGTGCTTCCGGTCAGGCACTCAAACACCAAAAAGAAAAGAATGGGGGGGGGGCATAAAAAACGCGTGATGTGAAGTATTTCTCTTGTCTCCGTAAAGGTAATGGGAAGATGGAATTCCAAGGGTTGTCAGACTTGTGTGAAGTCGTTCAAAGTTCAGAGACAAAAAGAAGACTTTAGTTTATCTGCTGGCCGAGATGGTCAAAGACACAGGAGAGGGCAAAAGCAAATCAACGAAACATGTTCTAGCGAAAAACTATTTAATTAAGTTTAACGGATCTATTCTCGTACCCCGGTTGGGTTGGGAGCCTTTCGCCTTTCGACGGCGGGACGTTAATGGCTTTTTCTCGACCGAAAGAAGGGGTCTGATTCTCGTACCTTGGTCGTTTCGAACATCGCGCCTTACGCTAGGAAGTGATGTATTTCTGCTGCGCGCGCACCAAATCAAGCGATCGTCATTGTTTCATGGTTTCAGATTCAGTTCGAGCTTTGAATCGCCAAAGGAACTATGGCGAAGCGTACATTTGCTTCCCAATTCGAAATTATGTCGGATTATTTTGAAAAATATCCACAAATTTTAAGTGGGAAAGTTGATCGCATCTTTTCAAAAGACACCAAAGGAAAGAGGTGGGAAGATTTAACTTCTGCTCTTATAAGATGCATTATAATGCATCTTTCTTGCTGTCATAAGTCCATTGTTAAGGGTAGTAAACCATTTATCTTTTACAGAATATACATTTATAATAATATTATACATTTATAGAACATAAATTGCAGTCTTTTTTCAATATATTGATGTAATTTTACCAGTTTTCTAGAGAGAGAAAAAGTAATAAACTTTTTTCCATGCCAATTATTTTAACATGAATAAATCATATAAATTAATATTACAAAGCATTTGTTTATTTTTCCAATTACATAAGAAAATAAAACATGAAAAAAAGTTATTAAATTCAGCAAGTTTTCACAACATTAAAAAAATTACATCTTTATCAAGGAACAAGAAAAATTCTTTTATTGTCAGATTTTGCAATTACTTTGTAAATATTTGACAAATTTCTTTGAATTAAAACCCAAATAAAAAAAAATTGTAATGATATATACGGAATGAGGAAAGTCATTTCAAACTCAATGTTAAAATGTTACCCTAATTTAATTTAATAAGAAAATATTAACTAATTAAATCTTTAAATGTAATTGATCTTAGCTAATTATGAAATATCATTATTGGATAATTAGATGGAGTAGTAAAAGATTTAACCACTTTTAAAGATTTAATTACTTTAGATTGTCGTATTAAATTATTAGGTTAAATTATTTAAATTCTATAAAAGATTTAACTTCTTTTTTAAAAAATCTAAAGTAATTGATAAATTCTTCTTCAGATTGGTCAAAAGGAATACATTTTTCCCGATAAACCCTTTCAAAACACAATTAACGTCTTAGCGTATAGCGTTTACGCCAGGTACAGAGCTGGCGAGAAATCGGAGTCCTTTTTTCGACCGAGCGAGATCCCAACCGGTTCGAAAAACGGGTACGAGAATCGCACTTGTCGTTAACGGGTGGAAAAAGTAACGTCTCCCAACCCAACCGGGGGTACCAGAATAGACCGGTAAAGTGTTATAAGTAATTAGACTTGGAAAATATTTCCACCCCTAGCAACGCCGGGGATATAAGTAGCAAGATATGGGGTCTATTCTGGTACCCCCGTTTGTGTTGGGTTCCGTTGTTAACGTGCGGAACCCAACAAAACCGGGTGTACCAGAATAGACACCCGTAATCCTTGATCATGTAATTAGTTAAATTTTAATAAATTAATCAATGCAAACCAAAGTTGTCGAAAAATATCTCTATAATTTCTGTAAGAGCTAATTTCCATTCTGTTCCGAAAGAATTTTTATGGTAGAAGGTAACCTGCTTCAAAGCTAGGGTTTCCAATAAACATCAAAAACAATCCCTCAAATCTATAGAATGGATTCGAAAACGGTGGTCAAAACGTTTTGAGCATCAGTAACCATTTTAAAATTCTAGGATTCAACAGCCCAATTGACTCTGTGTGTGAATGGATTGCGTTTTGAATATCAGTAATCACTTCAAATTCTGTTATCATTCAAATTCTGCAGTAAAGGCCATATGAATGGACTGGGCTTCGGACATAAATAACCATTTGAAATTCTGCGATTCAAACATTTGAGCTGATCCTATCAATGGAATGGAACAACAAGAAATCGTTTAAAATTCTGGGATTCTAGGAATCAACTTAGCCCCATGAACAAACTGCAGAACTATCATCAATGAAATATTTGAGCTGATCCTGTGGATGGATTGGAACAACAAGAAATCGTTTAAAATTCTAGTATTCTAGGAATCAATTTGGGCCTATGAACAACTACAGAACTATCATCAATGAAATATTTGAGCTGATCCTGTGGATGGACTGGAACAACAAGAAATCGATTAAAATTCTGGGATTCTAAGGGGTCTATTCTGATACTCCCGGTTTGGTTGGGAGACGTCACTTTTTCCGCACGTTAACAACGGGAAAAGTGACGTCTCCCAATCCAACCGGGGGTACCAGAATAGACCCCTTAGA
>BGPR01047002.1:0-11898 GCA_013235015.1 Araneus ventricosus
CTGCTGGTTCAGTTACGTATTTGGAAACACTTGACTGAGGGCCCTTAGGCGACTTAATACCTACAATGGTTTTTAGCTCATGAATATTCTGTTTTGGTATCCAAAGTCTACAATATGTTTATCTCCGCGGTTGGGCTGACGACTCTCCTGCTGTATGAATTTTTCCGAATCGCCGATAGATGTCACTGCTCAAATCTCCTTCTTCTCAGTCATCTATGCTTATAAAGGCAATATTTGTGTGTGTGCGTGCGATGTCCCGTTAGATCTATCACTTTAAAAGCGATTTGGCACACAGGTAGTCTTAATGGTGACTCAATGCACCTCAGTAAGGTAAAATTTAATCTATTTTTTATTTAATGTTTTTGTGTTTGTTTTGTGGTGATTTTAATAATTTCTCTAATAGCATGGTTTCAACCCAGCCCGACAAAATAGATACACCATCGGAAAGAGCACGCGATTTCAATTCTAAGTTAATTTTGAATTTCGCATGTTACAGATTTTGAAAAATAGTCACTTGCTGGTAAGAATTTAATAAATTTCTTTGGAATTATCATCTGACATTCCTTTCTAACATCTCTATAATTTTCATTTTTTTTTTCAGCCTACAAATGGAACGTTTATGTCGGATTTAAAACAAGAACTATTAAAATATCTTTTTTCGTTTTTTAAAAATTAATTTTTCCCTGGTCGGTTCAAACAGTTTTTTCGTAGCGAGATTTAACAGCGAGAGCTTCTCCGGACCATCCCAGAATGCATTGTTGCAACGTGACCTTCTTCGCAGCAGGTGACGTCATTCGCAAAGAAAAATAAGCGGGAATATCAATAATGTGTATTTTTTGTTTTGATTTTGTTTTCAAAACTTTTTCGTGCCATTGTGGGCACTTTTTTTCACCCACTTTTTTGAAGTCCTGATTCCACGGGCAATGCCGTGCGCGTACTGCTAGTGTTCTACATTCAGGGGGTGACAAACTCGCGGGCCGTCTTTGCGGCCAGCAAACATTACAAAATGTAACAAAAGTTTTAGTAGAAATTTCATTTCCTTAGATTTTAAAATTCCTAGTTATACCTAATTAAGTATTAATAACGACCCACGAAATTCGCCAATGACCGCTTACTTGTCGTGTTGCATTCGTAGAGGTAATCAATATCCAATGCTGTTCAGATGTGAAGGCAAGGGTCACTAAAGTTGGGATGCCTGAATTTTATAAATATTTGTCAGCCAGGTTTTGAAACATTCGAAAACAGGTATGAGAAATTATTTCTACTCATAGAAGTACTTATCGGAGTGAGCAATTATTTACACTTATGAAAAGAAATAAGTTTGCTGTGGGATACTGACATTCACCCTGGGTTAGTTTTGAAATGAATCACTGCAGACGAAATATCCTTCGAAGTAGGAAAGATGGTAGAAGGGCAGGAGTAGGGATGGCTATAGGTTTTAACCGAAAACCGTTTATTTTTTGTTTCGGTTAACCGGTTTTTTCGGTTATTTTTTGTCCCGGTTATTTTTTTTAAATCCAATAACCGGGGTAAAAAGAACCGGATCGGAAGATAGGCTCGATTTTATGTTCGAATAGACTAAAATTTACCAAGTTATGAAGCTTTGAATTTCATCATCTTAGACCAATCAACGACAATGGTTCCTCGAGGCGTCTGTTGGTTCGCGGATTACTGAAAGAGTCTATATGAACAGATAAATATTTGCAAACGGATTGATTTCCTGTAAAAACAATATTAATAACAAATTTTGTGTACAAACGGCGTTTGTTTCTTATAAATAAAACTAAAACCGGTTATTTTGGGCGGTTATAACCGCCAGGTGAAAAAACCTGAATAACCGAAAAACGGTTATTTTCGCAATAACCACCATCCCTAGGCGAGAGTGGCGTTAGAGTCCACCCGACGGGGCCACGATCTGCCTGACGGGGGACCTGCAGTGCTGGGAGAAGTGTAATGATGACCATCTCGAATTTTCGCCAGATTTTTATTTTCCTACTATTTAAATAGCCCGTTGCGTGAACGGGATAGAAAAGTTTTCTCTGACGGGGGGTGGGGGTGGCACAGCATTCCCGATAGGGGGCCCATACCCCCCCCCCACACACACACTGGCGCCATCCCTGTTGAAGAGAAAAAATGTTTAATGCCAGGAAGAAAATATTAACTTTGCTATTGTTCATTTTTATATTGTGTTTTGGGAATAAATGTGCATTTCTATAAAAATCCCACATAGAGAGCCCACATAAACTTAAACTTTGTTTATTTGGCCCGGGATAACATTTGAGTTTGATATCCCTATTCCGAATAAATATACGGTAAAATGAATAAGTAAAATACATTAAGGAAATAATTTCAATAGGGAGGAATTCTTTAAATTAAAAAAATTACTTGAAACGAGGAATCTGAAATGCATTCCGTTCTCTCTCTCTCTCTCTTTTGTACATAATACAAAAACAACGATAATTGTGTGTACGTTTTTAAATCTATTTACAGACAGGAAAAGAACAAAGTAAATTTTAAGATAGCAAACAGAATGTTATCCTCCTAGCCGCTGAAATACCTAGCAATCCTCGACAAATAGGCATCGAAGAAAATGCAAACTTCTATTTTTTAAATTATATTTTTTTCTAATAAATATCTTGTCTCGTTTTTTTTTTTTTTTTTACCGGAAAGGCAATTAATTCATTTAATTTTCTTTCGTGTTTCTTCTGTTACAAATATGAAATAAACTTTAAAAATGTTTCGGAGCAATAATTATGTTATAAATTTTCCGATTGACGGAAAACGCATTACACACCTGTCTAAACTGAATATTTTGATCACTGATAATAAATCAGTGGCGTAACTAAACGGGGCGGTTCGAAAGTGGCGACAAAATCAGACATGCTGGAAAACAATTTTATAACTAAGAAGAGCAACGGCATTAGCTTACTCACTGCGTTCATAAACCAGCCGGAGTGGTCTCCCCTAAACTTTCTCATACTCTTCCCAAAAAAAGGTGCTGTTTCCCCTCCCCCCGCGTGGGTAAAAAAATTCAAACCTACTGTAACCCAGGATCCAATGACTATCAGAAGGTTTTTCATTATAGTGATTGAAAAATATCTAGGTAAAGAATCAAATTCAAAGAGATGTGTACCGATTTTCCGTTCTTACCGGCGCAAGGACAAACTGACGTAATTCGCTACTCCGTAATGAAATTCCGTTCCGTTCCTTTCGCGTGCACAGAAGATTGCTTCCAGTACGCATGCGCATGAGAATCGCATTAAAAAATTGAATATACAATTTGAATGCCTCTTTTTCACGGATTTGGCCCAAACTTTGATATGGACCTGCATTCATGACGATAAAACTGTGTACCAAATTTTATCCATCTAGCTATTCAAGTTTTTGAGTTATAGTGTTCACTTGACTGCGGACATACAGACAGACAGATTTCCCGTGGACGGATTTTGTCGAAAATTTGATAGAAACCTACAAATTAAGTTTAAAGACCACATACAAAATTTCATCCCTGTAGCTTTAATAGTTTTCGAGTTATCGTGTTCACAGACAGACATGATTCCAAAATTGTGTTTTTCGGACTCGGGGAGGTCTAATACGTGGAGATTCGTCAAAATCTCGAGTTGGAATTTTTTGACGATTACAATACTTTCTCTTCGTATACGAGAAAGTAAAAAATTAATATAATTAATTCATATTTATCTCCTGTCGGTAAATTGCCGATTTGTGAAAGACTGGTGATGGACGTTCGAATTCGCAACCTATCTTCAGAGACTGGAGGCGTCAAATTACAAATTACGTTACTAATAAAATGCTTTTTTCCAGGAATTTATTTTCTTATTTTGGAGTTTATGTGTCCTATGTAAATTATGAAGGAAGAGCGCCCCGGCGACAAAAGTTGCATTACGCCGTTGTAAAAAATACGAGGAGGAATATTATAACTATTCAGGCTTTGTCTTTAAAAAAAGTCAGTGACACGCACATAATATTTATTCCAAGGAACATCAGTACAGAAATTTTTGTTCGAATCTTTTGGTTCATGTGCGAAAATATACGAAAACCTCTCATTTGCAAATGCTGAGGCTTTGCATCGTCATTTTCACTGATGTATACTAGCGGCTTTGAATTTATTACACTCTCATAACCTCCGAAACAGTCGCCATTTCTTCGTAATTTAAAACAGCTTATCCTAATACTCTTTTTAACAGATCCCCCCCCCTTTCTACAATTCCGATAAGCCTTTCTCAGCAAACACACCACCAAGTAGCAGTCGCACGGTTGAGCTTCCATTCCTTTTGCTGACAGATCTATGTTTTTGCATAAGGATGAAATCTAATTGCTTCAGAGTTTGCTGTTCCAACAATATTGGAACTACTCGAAAATCACCCGCATGGTATGACGGGTGCAAATTGCCTCTTCATTCGAGAGACTTCCCGTCAAATTTGACGTGTTTAAATAGATATATATGCGAGTGAAATGTTTGACATTGATTGAAAACAAATAAAATAAACATGTTTTATGACGGGAAATATTTTTTTATTTGCATATTATTTACTTATTTCATTATTCAAAAAACTGTTTACTTTAGATACCTTATAGATTTAATATACCTTATACCCGATATTAATATAATATCTTATATACTTATAAGGTATTATAGTTATATAAGGAAATTAATTTGAAATATATGATTAATATAATTTAAAATTTCTCGGGAACTATTGATCATAGCGAGATAAATTTTATATCAAACGATAGCAAATTTTATTTCACTATTTTAGAGCTATTAAATTTGAAATTAGAACGACAATTACTTTTTAAATTTAAAATTACTGAAATTTAGGTGCTCTAATAACGGAATTATGTTGTTTAACGTCTCGCGGTGCTATGGCGCGAATTTTAATGTTGGTGACGTCAGAGCGTTACCGGATTAGTGAGAGACAGATCTGGGCTATTATATTAGTAATTGTTACAGTATGCAGAAACACATCTTTCCCAGCAATCAACAAATCAGCGACATGCCATAAAAAATACATGTGCGGAGACCATAGTAATTAATAAGCTGAAAATGGATTGCTCTGTAATACAGCCCAGGTAAAAATGAGTACCTAGCTTTTCTTGTTTCTTTTTCTTTCTGAGAAATAAAGATCCAGCTAAATCAATTCCAGTTATGTGCAACACTGCGGCATCCTTCACTCGCTTAATTGCTACAACAACAACAAAAGTCCATAGATGCACATGCGGTTTCCCGCCCTTACCATAATCCCACCACCTATGTGCCGATGTTTTTCTCGGGTGCTTTCGAGCTTATTGCGTTTTATTTCTTCTCTATTCTTTATTTATTCCATTTGGCAATCGTTGGCAAATAATGGCTCTAAAAGTCATTTTGACACACTTTTTACCATATCCTCTGTTTATATGCGTACCACACCAGTGTCTTTAAACCATTTCCAGATTTTTAATATGATGTTTTTGGCTATTTTTAGGTTTTTACTGACCTATATCAATGTCTGTACGGCTTTCATTCTCCCAATCGCAAGCCATTTCTCACAACTGTTCAGATGCTTTCTCAACACCATGCTTCCACTTCCACATGCCAAAAATTTGCACCCTTTTCCATACGTGCCGGAAGAACTTGCGCAAAAATTTGCGTATTTCTCTGTAGCGAAGCCAAGTCTTATTGGACTACGTCAGGTTTTCCAAATTTTTTTCCCTCTCAAAATGTGACAGCTGAGGGTCCGTGTTTAGTTTCGTTTTCATTTTGAAGCATTTTCCCATTCTTAAAATTAATTATATAAGAATATTTTGTGAATAAATCAATTCCTTAGGTGAAATGGTTATTATAACTTCAACGTTCACTGCTCAAATAGTTTCCGTGTGTTTATATTCTGCGTTCGTTTTGAGTTCTCATTACTACCTAATTGATATTCTTGAAAAGGACTTTTTCAAGACCAATATTAATTTTTACACGAAGTTTTTTTAGGAACTTTGCAGTATAATATCATTGTTTTTTATTCATTTTTTTTGTTGAGAAAATGCCACGACCGAAACGTTCTCGAGTTGCTAACAGACATAATGTTTCAAATAAGAAAAAATATATTCAATCATATTGAGTTAGAATATTGTTTTAGTGCATTTCACAGGTTGGGAAACAACATATTAAAAAATTAGAGCTCTACAAGCATTATTAGTTTTTCTTTTATAACTTTACAAACTTTAAAAGCACTTTTCTCAGATTTTAATTTTTGGTAATGCAAGTGTTTTCTATTCCCTAAGACTTTTTTTTCTGTTGCCTTGAGCCTTGAGATTAGAGCCTTGAAATTTTTTGTAGATACTTTCATATATATGCACTATAAGAATTAGCATGTATTGAGGCCTGAGATTTCTTGTTAATTTTTTAAAAAATGTCAAAGTTAATATTTTTAGAATTTTCATTTTTTTTAAGGTTTTTTACAAAAATAATTATTAAAAATTAAAAAAGAGTCATATCATTAATCCCGTGCTAACTTTTGTTCCAAAGAATTCAAGAAACATAAATCACTTGAAATAACTAAGAAATATTAAAAATTAAATATTTTATAAGAGTTTAAAAAAAACTTCAAATTTTTTAAATTTTAAAATAATAGTTTTGGCTAAAATGACTTTTTAAATCAGAATCTATTTATTAATATAATCTTTGAAAAAGTCATTAATTTATTTTATTATTACTGTCTCCAAAAAAAAAGAAAGAGTCTGTTTGAAAAAGGGTACTGTGTAGCCTTAAAGTGTGCCCCTTATCATGTCAGTGAAGGTCACTCATATCAGATTTCACAGACATCCTGCGAATTTGATGTTCACCATATCATTTTTTATTCGCCATTTTGTTACTGTTTGTTGTTGAGTCGTCATAACAAAGAAAGAGTTAAAGAATGAAATCACGTAAATGAACTCAACTTACTTTCGATGACCTTCAGAATAAATTTAGATTAGCCATATTAGAATGAAGAACAACTAGAAAATTCGACTCGGATAACAATATTTTTTATCCGAGTAGAAAGAAAATATTTTATTACTTTAAAAATATAGGTTAAAATATTTTTTAGCCTATATTTTTATAAAAAGTTCAACAAGGGTAAAAAAAAAATTAAGCACGGTTTTTTTCCTTCGAATACCGGTTAAAATATTTCTCACGATTAGCCACAATAAACGTTTAAGATATGGAAGTATCAAAAGTTTTTATGAGCACTATTTCATTTTCTATTTTAAAAACGGGCAACTTCTAAATCTACGGATTTACCTTGTATGGGTCCTTTGTTTTTGCCAATTATTTGAAATGAATAAATAACAGAAATAAATGCATTACTGACTGAGCGAAGCGACTACGTTTTAGCTAAGCATATCAGCTGTCTATAAATTTGTTTGTTACGCAGTCATGGCCAATTGCGTTGCTCGGTTTTCTTCGAATTTGGCATGAAAGTTCCTTGAGATCATAGAAAAGGACCTATATGTAAGAATTTTCAACATGGCAGCCGTTTTAAGGGTTTAAATTTGTTGATAAGTTTGTTACCATTAAAACATTTGAATCATTTTTGTAATGGCGATTCTTTTAATTCCAATTTTGTTAATACTAATAAAAGCAGTCATTTAATAGTAGGGGAACGCGGAGCAAAACAGAACTACGGGGTAAAACAGAACCCCCTCATTTTTTCGTCCAGTTTGTTGCGCAAATTAGTGGAAACTCCTTGAATTTCATAAGACACCCTACTGCACATAATTGAGCTGTCGAAGCCCATGAGAGTTGGCTACTACGTATAGTTTAAAAGATTTCCTCGTTTTCGAGCATAATTCTGTAGTTTCACCGAGTTTTCTTCAAAATTACGTTAATTCAAATAAGTTATTATTATGTTTGGATAAGCACTACTTTTTCCTTAATACTACTCTTTGGACTGTTCATTCATGTACTTGTATTGTAGTTCCTTAATTTCTAGCCTGGCCTTACAGTAGCTCTTTGTTAACCTCTGCACTTGGGGCATTACGGACCGGAACAAAACGGCACCCGGTTCCGTTCTGCCCCAGTGTAATTCCCAGATAACATGCACATTTGCAGCAAGTTTGATTTTTCTTGATATTATCTTGTCATGGCAAACTTGACGTGACAAATTTGCAGCAATCCTTCTGAAAGGTAAAATTGCATAATCGACCACCCTCCTCGTAAAACAAGTTTCCCAGATAACAATTTTAGTTTGAAACAAGCTTGCCACAAATTTGTCATGACAAGAGTGCAAGCTTGCAGTAAGCTTGCAGCAAGTTAACGAAAGCTCCGAAGTCACCATGAAACGAACTTGCAGCAAGCTTGCCACAAGCTTGCCGTGCAAACTTATTGCAAATTATAGCAAAACAGAGTACGAAACACAACCCGGGATAGAACTCGCGACCTCCCGGTTCCGAAGCGGAGACGCTAACCATTGAGCCAGTTGAACTCTGAGAGGAGAAGATAGATTTCGCTAATACATTTTCGATTCGATTAGTATACGATTTATTTTTTACTATTTTCTGGATTTCATTAATTTTTTGAGTTGAGAATATGATTTGAAGTCAAAGAGAGAGCGATTTTCGCTAATGACTACGTTTTGCTAGTAGAATAAATTATGAAATTAGAGTTCAAAAGTAATTACTTTAAAATGGGACAAAATGTCTAGTTATTATTGTTCAACAAACACTGACTGTTTTTTAGATTTAATTTTGTTTATAAACGTTAAAATTTCAACGTTAAGAAAAAGGCGATATAGTTTTTTTTAAAGTGAGAGTGATATATTTAGTAAAAAGATGGAAAATGTTTCAAAAAATTTTTTTATAAAAAAGTTATTTTTTTCACAAATTATCATTGATTTATTGAATTAATAAAATAGAATTACGGTCTAGGAGATGCTATTAAAAATCGGATGTTTTTTAAAACAGAGACAAAGATAATTATCTCTTTATTGTGCTATCTTTGCAGGAAGCTTGTTTTGCAAAATTGCAGCAAGTTTGATTTGCAAAGGAGGTGGCGCTATTTGTCACATCGAACTTGCTACAAGTTCGATTCAAGTTTGACGCATCAAATTTTGCCATGACAAGTCAAAATCAAACTTGCTGCAAACTTGCGTGCTATCTGGGTTGCAGTGAATTTGACACAATGAAGAAGCGAAAACTCTTTTCTTCCCTTTTCTGCTGGAGCCCCAACTTGTAATGTGGTTAGCATTCCCACCTAGGGACCGTCGTCGGTTCGAATCGCGTTCTCCTCTACAACCACACGGATAATTAAAGTATCTTTCTTTAAAAATAATTCAGTGTGCGGTCAGAAGGAAGAGGAAAAAGGGGGAAAGACAACCCCACCGTCTTGTTACGCGATAATAAAAGAAGGCGGGAAAAGGATCACCCCTTTGTAGGAAGGCAACCCACCTTCTTATTCCGCTGTAATAAAAGAGGGTGATCCCTCAGTAGATAAGGCTTTGAAGAAGGGGGGAATATACCCCTGACGGGAAGTTATTTTTTCTACTAGTTTGCAATGAGCTTGACACGGCAAGTTCAAAGCAAGCTTGTCGCATGGTGACCTCGATCTTTGCGATAACTTGTTTCAAACTTGTTATGAACGTGCGGTCTTGCCGTATCAAACTTGTTGCAAGCTTACAGAGCAAGATTGCTGCAACTTTGCCACAAACTAAAATTGCTACCTGGGTTTGCCTATTGGCGGAGTAGAAAGTGCTGAAGAAGATGCATTGTGAGTTTTGTCGCTGATTTTACTTTTCCCTTGTTTACTTTTTAATTAACGATATAATGTCTGAGTAATTTTATTGAGATTTCTTATACTTAATATAACTTATATTATGTTGGATAGTCATAAGAAAACTATCCTTTTTTATATTTAAGAATTTTCAAGGAGTACACAAAACTGAATTAGCCGGGGCAAAGCGGAACATTTGACAAAGTTTACTAAATCGTGAATAACAATTTATGTACAGTTCATAGATTAGTTTTTAAACTCATTATATGTGACCAAATAAATGAATTTTATAACGTTGCATTTTCAAACTTCTCTGAGTATTACTTACCATGTTACAGTCCTCCAAACCTTAAGTATTTCCTTTTGCACCGGGTTCCCCTAATTCTGTTCGTGCTGATAAAAGCAGACATCTAATTGTAATTTTGTGAATACTGATAAAACAGAGACTTGTGTAAATAATTCACATTCGGAAAAAAAATGGCTAACCGTTTAACGATTGCGATGAAGAGTAAATCTTAGGGTAGTTTTCTTTGAAGCGAGGTCTACTGTCCACAGAATTACTAGTATTTTGCCTTCCTCGTTCCCAAAAGCTTGTTGCTCGGTGTGCATCGATGCACAATTTCCCCCATCGTCAATACGACACCGATTTCAGCCCTGGGATGAAGTTGTAACAGAGAAAAGACTTTTTGAAATAAGATAAAATTAAGGAACTTACTAAATGCTATTTTATCTTATCTTTGCTATGTTAGAAACAGGGCCAGATTTCTCACAGGGCCAACCTGGCCATGGCCTAGAGCACAGCAAGCCAGAGGGGGCGTTTATACAGAAGAAATACAAACAAATTAAAAACAGTGAAAACTTCAACTAATTTTCAGCACTATTTGGAGAAGATCGTGCAAAGTATTGTTTTTTAAATTTGTATCCATATACAATGCATTAAACTCATTTTCACAGTTTGTGTTATCTTGCTCAATTAAAGGCAATTTTCTGTTTCTCTCTTACTCACTCAATGTAAATCACATGTTAAACAGCTTTTTGAGGGTAGGAGGGAGCGCAGAATTATGCACTTTGACATAGGGCGTAAAAACGTGCCCTTGGTCAGAAATTATGTCTTTAGAGATTCGTGAAGGAAAAATATATCTAAAGTGAAAAGTTTAATTAAGTTAAGATTAACGTCCTGTCCTGAAGCTACATGAGAGCTATTTTTGGAAGCATGTCTTGTAATTTTAAACCATGGTCTAATGACGAGGATCACACTTGAGTCGTCACTTTTCTCCAAACTTCCAGAACACAATGATGGGAGGACCCAGAAAGACTTAAAGGGCACTATACCCACATACATGGTGGGGCTACGGTGCAATCGGGCCTCGAACGTACGGCCTTCCGGTTCTAAAGCCGGAACTCTGCCATCAGTTCTCAGGCAAAAGATCAAAATTGTTAGAAGCCACTTTGAAATCCAGCGATTAATTCTGTTCACAAAAACGGGCTTCAACTGATTAATGCTGATAATTGTAACAAAAATCGTCCTATGAGTGTACGTGAATGCAGATTAACAAGCAGGATAATAAAAAAATAAATGACTTTATTTTTATGAAGATTTCAGAAAAACACTAACGTAGCGCAGGTAACAAAACTGAACAGCAACAATCAGCAGAGATCGCCAATAAATCTCAGTTACAGCATTTTCACCAGCTTGCTTGCTCCGGGAGATGAGACTGCAGCCCCCCTGAGCTAATCCAGGATTCTTGATTTTATTTAAAATCATTACATCTGTTTGTTCCTAATTACCCCCTTTTTTTAAAAAATAATAAAAACGTGACAACATTGCTTTCTGGCTTGACAGACTCGAAAATTTCCTACTTTTCTAGTCATTCCACCTGCACTTGTAACGATGACGCGCCGCGGTCGAAGCCATTTTTTGGCCAGTTATTTCATTGTATTTTTTATTAAATTATCGAAAGTATTGTATTGTTCTTTATGATTCTTATTGTGAGGTGAATAATGTCTGTAAAGTTAAGATGCTTTGGTTTACATAAGGCACGAGGTTTGACATTCGTCACGACAATATAAGATTTTTATGACCTCAGACCCCCTCCCGACCCAAATCCTGGATTCGCCACTGGATCAAATCCTTTAAGGGAGAAGGTACTTTCCTAAAA
>BGPR01047003.1:0-11898 GCA_013235015.1 Araneus ventricosus
GTGTTTAATGTTCTTTTTTGTGTGTGCTGTAATGTGTCGTCTAATCTGTGCAATAAACATTTAAAATGCATAACCTGCGTTTTGGATCTGTTGAAGTCTACCGAAATACCAAGCAGCAAACTAGATAATTATCGTTGTGATAAATATTCGTTATTTTCGCTAATTTCGTTTTCGCACCATATTAGTTTCGAAAAAGCAATCAACCCACCGTTGCAGCAATATTCCATTTAAGTACAGAGATAAAGGCCAATATAGTCCCAATCCATCTTGCTGGAAAATGAAGTCTCTAGCTTCTTCTAACTGCGGAAACAAGGGGGAAACGGTTATTGCAAAAAACAACCGGTTTTCGGTTAGACCGGTCTTTCTCACCTCCTGTTTAACCGCGCGGTTAAAACCGCTCAAAATAACCGGTTTTATGAAATAACCGTTTTTCGGGGTTTTTTTTTAAAGAAACAATGTTTGTAGACAATTTTTTTTATTAATAATAATATACAACAAGTAAGTATTAACACAATAAGTGATGATTATAAACAAGTAATTAATGCAATAAGAAATAATAATAAATGAGGAATTAATACAATAAAAGTAAGTATTGTTGGCAAAATTTTAAGTATTGTAGACAAATAAAAAAGAAATTAAAGACATAAATAATCGTATTGTTTGCATCTATATGTATAGTAATAAAAAATAACTATATCTAAATTTTTATACATTCCCCCTCCCCCCCGATCCTATTAATCATATTTATTAAAATATTTTTGGCACCCTAAAATTTTAAACAAAATCAGGTCTATCTTTTGAGAGCTGATTTTGCCGGTTTTTTTACCCGATTATTGGATTTAAAATAAATAACCGGTTATAACCGGGCCAAAAAAATAACCGAAAATAAAACGGTTAACCGAAACAAAAAAACCTGTTTCTGGTCAAAACTTGTATGTTTTTCTCATCTCTAGCGGAAACAACCAAATCTGTTGAATATCCAAGAGAGTAATGCCAGTAACAGTGGTCTCATCACAAAAGAATGGGCCGAAAAGTTTGTCGATATGGAACAAAACACATTTAACTTTCGGTGAATCGCTTTCCACTTCAACGGTTGCATGAGGTTTAGCTGTATCCCCCTATGTGTGCTCGTAAGGCCCGTAACGCTAAATAAAGAACTCTCACAAAGGTCTTTCTCCAAATAAAGAACTTAGGAACCTCTCATTCACTACCATTCGTAGAATGGTGCGCTTAACTTTTTTGTAGAGGAGATAGGGAGATTAAAACCGGATACCTTGATTCTCTCTAGCTGACAGATTCTGAATTACACGCCACTAGTCAAGAAAAAGGAACGACTATAGTGACCGTATTGTTGTTGTTGAAAACACTGTGTTTGTGAAGGTGTATTTGTTTTCAGATGCCAACTCTCTAATGTTCTTTTGTTTTTAACTTATTCTTATTTAATAATTATTACTGTTATAAAAACTATTTAATCCAGTTTGATATATGTTTAGTAAAGATTTATACCCTACCAAATAATAAGGATTTAGTCCAATAGTTACGTCGTTCTATTTCTTTTTTTATGCCCTCTTGCTACCCACGTACGCCAAGTGGTAAAAGACCGGTCCAGACAGTATTGATGAATCTTCCGAAGATGATGAAAAAAACACATCAGACTTTGAATTGAAAATTTATATTGTAAAGATGTACTTTCTAACTTAAAAAATGAGAAGGGGGGTCCAATGTAAAAACTATTTTAGCTGGGCTCACGAAAGCTGCGCGGGCGCGGAGGAAGAAGACACCACCTTACATGTGAATTTTGTAGCTAATATTCTTAAATTAATCATATAAAATAAAAATGGCTGCTACTTTTCCACTGAAAACCTAGTTTTCCTAATTTCCCATATAATTAACCCGGTGCATCTGCTTTTACCCCACTAGTGGAGTGAAATCGGGTGGTTCGACTTTTCCTATAAAAGCATATTTTATTTTTTTAAGTAGTGCAACTATGACTTTTAAGGAATGATATATTGTACTCGTTAAACAATGAGTATTTTAATAAAATTTGACAATCACTATATCGAATAGTTTAGCTCCAACAGGCTTTCGAGTCTTAGCTACCTGGTCTAACTCCACTTTCCCCCGTAACCCTTCAGAGTTGGAATCAGTGGCGAATCCAGGATTTGGGTCGGGAGAGGGGGGGCTGAGGTATAAAATTTTTTGTATCGTCGTGATGAATGCCAAATCTTATGGCTTATGTAAACTAAAACACTTTAACTTTACAGACTTTACTCACCTGACAATAAGAATCATAAAGAACACTACAATACTTTCGATAATTTAACAAGAAACATAATGAAATAACTAGCAAAAACATGTTTTTGACCGTGTCAACGCTGCAAATACGAGTGGAATGACTACAAAAGTGGGAAAATTTTCGAGACTGTCAAAAACCAGGAAGAAATGTTTTCACTTTTTTATAAAGGGAGATTACGAAAAAACAGCTGTAGTGATTTTAAATAAAATAAAGAATTCTGGTCTAGCTCTGGGGGGGGGCTGCAGCCCGATAGCCACCCCCTGGATTCGCCACTGGTTGGAATATTCTTCTGTAAACGCTCTGTATTATGAAACACTATGTCGAATAGTTTACAGAAGACTTTCGACATAATCCGACAGCAGTGCGTGTCTGATTATTCAGATTTGGATGAAATTGAAGTAGTTAATTCACTACACTAATCAATTGGTTGGTTTAGTGAGGATTATTCAAATACTGTATTCGATGCTTTTATAAACAATTAAAGAATAAAATAAAAGCTAGAACTCTTCCATATTATCTAACGGATCTTCGTTTATCGGAAAATCATTGTTTGCTCCCTAACTTCCTTATTTCCCGACATCACATAATCGTCAATTAACTGCATTTCCTGTGAAAAAACACGTCTTGTAGTGTTACTGAAAAACACACGTCACGTACTTATTAATCCTGTTCAGTTCTGTATAGCGAAAAATATTACTAGAAATAACACAGCTTGAAATTGTAAACACCTATTACAATAGAATTTGGGAGATAAAATCGAAATGTGAAATTCTAGTTAAGATTATAAGATAAATCTATTTGAGTAGAACAAAATATGTTTACTTTTAAACTTAGATTCATATGACTTCTGAATATTTTTAAAATGCATGCATATTTCATCGGCAATTAAATTTATATTTAATACCATCAGACAATTACATATACGAAACTGGCAGAACATTCCAGAATGTGCATTGGTTAAGCTGCAAATTTATCTTTATTTATTATTATAGTTGAGAATATTTCGATTATGGATATAAGTACTTATTAGAGAGAGAACTAAAGATTTAGAATAAATTCGTTGGCGGTTTTTATTAAAATAGTGTATGTCTTATCTTTGGAAAATGAATAAGGGGAAAATTCCTGATTGTGGGCAAGTTAATAACAGCAAAGGTTGTACAAATATACGAAAATTTAAAAAAATGTATGGTACCTTATTAAGCGAGTGAAAATTTGACAGAATAAAGTTCTTGCCCTGTTTTTATACTTGTGAGTAATATTATATGAACAATAATGCTCGAATTAAGGAATAATTGCAATTAATGAATAGTCAAATTTGGATTGGAATTGCCCCATTTCAATTTACGCGATATTTTGGGGCAATCAATCTACACTTGAGATCGAGGAACAGCTGTATTTACATTTGCAACTCACAAAACATTGTCCGTCAAGTTATAGTATTATCAGTTACAAGAAAAAGATCACCGTAGAGTAAAAATTACTGTATTAAAAATGAAAAATTAAATAAAATTTTACCAAATTTAGAATAAAAGTTATAAGCTAATCTATATATATAAAAGAGAAAATCACTCACTGACTCATCACGAAATCTCCAAACCCACCAGGACTAGAAACTTGATATTTGGGAGGGGTTGCTTTTTGGATAGTAGGTGCTCACTAAGAAAGGATTTTTCAAAATTTTAATTAATTAAAAATCACCCTAAATTTTAACGTTTTCCCGCAATAATGTAGGAACATATTAATGCATAAAAATCATTTTAACATCATCTTTAAAGTTTTAAATAATTATCTTTTCAATGGCACTAATTTCATTTCCATGATTCATTCATTTCCAATTTCATTTCCATGATTCATTCATTTCCAATTTCATTTTCATGATTTCATTCCATTATTCTGTTTAATTTTAATCGATTTTGGAAATTTTTTTCAAACACAATTTCTAATAAAATGTTTATTATTGTTGAGAGAAAAATGGAATTCTAAAGGTTGCTTGACTCGTCCGAAGTGGTTCAAAGAACGGAGATAAAAAGAAAAGAGTAATTTAGACTGCTGGCCGAGGGGATACACAAAATAGGGCAAACGAAAATCAAAGAAAAACGCTGCTGCGAAAAGCTGTTTAATTTAGTTTAAAGTGTTCTAAAAATACTTAGATTTGAAAATATTTCTAAACCGAGCAACGCCAAGTATATGAGCTAGTCCATTATATTTTATGTAGTTTTTACATACTTTTTAATTATATTGACCTTATTTGCGGCACATTTATTCGCTATAATATGTTATAGAAAACAATATATGCATATTTATTTATTAATATCGAGTCATTTTCGATAAATAATGCCATTCTTTAAGACAAAAACGTACATTGATGACTGCTGAAGCACAAACAAAATTTACAGCATCCATTAAATAACGTTTGAACTCAACATGATATATTAAGTGGTATAAATTTTTTTCTTCTCAGTTTTCACCTCTTGTCAGAAATTATTAAAACAATAAAAATATCTGAAGTTATTCATTGTCCTTAAGAGATTAAACTTGTAATGGTTGGCAACACCACAGCCACCCACTCAAATAACAGGTGGAGTGTATTATTGACTCTGGGTGCTTTGGGAAGTCGTACGAAAATAGTGCGCGGCGATTCGCACGGTACAGTGGCAAACAAGTTGAGTTTGTTTCTACTGGTTAAAGTTCTGTATTCATTCTTGAAGACCAATTCGAATACTTCTTTTAAGATAGGAATACACATTAGCTTTTTTTCTGATTCGTAATAATTATTTTTTCCTTCATTTTTCAATAGAAAAATTTCATTCAGACAATTAAAAAAAGATGTTCGGATAATCCGAAATTTCGGATTCCCGAGATTCTACTATATGTATTTTCGTCATCTTTCCGTTGACCGATTATGTTCAAGGGCGGGCAGTGTAGTTTTTTGTGCTATCTAATTAGATGACGCCAAGTCTGTTTTGATGATGCATTGTCGTATCGGTTCAGCTTCATGTACATAGAACACTTGAGATTAGGTCATTTTTGTACCAAGTTATGACGTCTATGAATGACATAATTTTAGCGTAAACATTTAAAGGTGGCATAATTCGATTCACAATTGGACATAGGCCAAAACTGTTTAGGGGTTTGTTCAGGGCTTTAAAATTCAAAAGAGCTCTCTATGAGCATCACACATATATATTTGTGTATTTCTCCTTGCCAGTAATTATGTTTTAAAATAATATAATTTCGTGATTTTTTTTATCTTGGTACTATATTTTATTAATATTTTCCTTTCATAAATATAATTTTTATTAATTTATTAACCTACAAAAAAATGTTTTATTCAGTCTATACTTATAAAAAGCAGTGTTTGTGTGTGTGCGTGTCTCGTGCATGCGATGTCCAGACGAATTTATCGCACTTACAGCTATGAAATTTTGCACACAGATAGTCGTAATGGTGACTCAATGCACATAGAAGCCCGAATTTTAAAATTTAATCTAGAAAATATTTTATTTAAATTTTTGTGCTATTTTGTGTCATTTTCGATATACATCTTCCCATTACATTTTTCCTAATAATCGTAATAAGAAAATAGATACATCATCGGTAAGAAAAAACGATTTCTGTTCTAATGAAGTTTGTTTTGAACTACTAACGTAATTCACTGAGTTTTGAGAAATTTTTAAATAATAGTCACTTTTCTCTGAAATTTTTCCTTCTACTTTCTTACTTTCGCACATCCGACGTTCTAATAACGCTATCATTTGAATTTTTTTAAGGTAGTAAATTGAATATTTCTCCCTGATTTAAAACAAGAACGGTTAAAATATCTTTTTTCTACTATTTTAAATTAATTTTTTTACGTGATGGGATCAGAGAATTTTTCTGGAATGAAGGACGCGAAGTACCATGCGGAAAATGCCAATTTCGTCCTGGTTATGCCATCTGGTGGGAAAAAATTAGAGCGAGAGCAGAGAAGTAATTAATGACCTGACCCTTGATTTATACCCTGTTGACTTTTCGCTCGGAATAATTTGAAATCATTTCGCTGGATGCAGTGTTTTAGTCGTAAATTAAGCAATGCCAGAACATTCTGACCTGGGGGATATTATTGGAGCGGGGGGGAGCATAATGGAGATATAGGGAGGGTATAATTAGGGAATTACTTCACAATAAAGATTTTTTTTTTTACCTTTCAAATGTGTAATTATTTTATCTAGGTATTTAAATCGTGAATTTATGAAATGCCAATACTTAAATAAAGCTAATTTTGCAGATATATTTTTGACTTTTGAGCTTAACATTAAACATGATGCATACTGCACCTCAAAGCATGATTATAATGAAGATATGAAAGTGTGATTTCTCAAAATTTAAGTTCATTTCGTTATGAAAAATGAAGTAATATCAAAAATCATGACTATAATAAATCTAAAAGGAAGTGTTGTGTTCATTCTGGGCTTTTTTTTATTTTGTTCAAGTCATTATACCATGGGCAACGCCGTGCGCGTACTGCTAGTTTAGAATTTAAAAAAAAGTGTACTTGTAATGTTTCGATTTTTTTAACGATTTATTTTACTACAAAAGTGGTTCCCAAAACAAACAGCCTTCGTATATCATTGATAACTGGAAATCGAATGTGCAATATTAAACATTTGTTTACTTGTCGTGGCAAGGAATTTTATAAACGGAATTGTGATAATTTAATCCCAGATGCTGAGATTTCAGTAAAGAAATATTTATCATATACTAAAATTTAGAAAATCTTTCCAGGGACACACAGAAAATTACTTATTGATTTTAGTATTAAAATGAAAACATTAGGAACTTAAAAATATCTATCAGCGTATTATAAGAAGAAAAAATTTATTTCGGACCCCCTTTCAGCCCGAGGCCGATGGCACGCACCTTGTTCGCCTAGCCTTTAATCCGCCCCTAATTGGGTCTAAATTTTGATATATATCTATAGTTTTGTTGTCAAAATTTTGATACCGAATTTCATTTAACTTCTTGTGTTTTTGAGTTCTCGTGCTCACATATACAGACAGTCTATCCATTGATGTATTTATTCCGAATTTAGACACATTTCTACTATCTGGGAGTAAAGATCAAATACTAAGATTCACTTATCTAGCATGTGGCGAGACCGGATTAAACCCTTTTAAGCCCTAAGACAATTCAAGCTCCCTTTTCCCTTCCTATCTTTCAAAACAGGTATTTTTTATTGATTTTAATTTAATCTTTATTTTAACAAATCTTAAGTAACAAAGATTGTAATAAACTAAAATAACAAAACATTTAATTGCGATCACATTCATGAGAGTTGATTTTAGTATCTCGAGTGTAATTTTTTTATTTAAAAGGAATAATACAAAATTTTTTTAAAAAATTTAATACAATCCAAATACATCACAAATTTGATAAAGTTGTTGACTTGTGAGTCAGTCAGCCAACTCCAATAGAGCCTTGGGAGACACTGATATGCAAGTGCGAAAAAGCATTAAAAAATCATGAAACAATGTTCTTAAATTTAAACAATACTTGATTTTAATTTGAATATCCTCGAATACACGGCATTATAAAGCAAAAAAAAAAATTACCCTGAAGTTACTGCAAATAAAATCTCAAGGCCTTGGGGGCCCTAACTTACATTGTCTATTTGATAATCTGCACTGCTTGTTTCTGGCGTTTTTTAGTTATAACGTTGGCATACGCACAAATAGACAGATACACAGATAATAAACCCTTAAGGGATTTGGTCAGAATTTTGATAGAGATCTGCAATTGCAGTACTCAAAATACGATAATTTGAAAATGGAATCTAACTCATTGTTCTCTTAAGTTATCGTATACACATACACGCGGATGGACACACAGGCATAATATCCAAAAAAAATAGTATTTTCGAACTCATGCAGATCTAAAACGAGGAGTTTCGTCAAAATCGTGTAAAACGGAATCTGGTCCATTGCTCTTTTAAGTTATTGTATTCACATACACGCGGATGGACACACAGGCATAATCCAAAAAATAGTATCTTCGAACTCATGCAAATCTAAAACAAGGAGTTTCGTCAAAATCGTGTAGAAAACGGAATCTGGCCCATTGCTCTTTTAACCTTCCAGGGAGCGCCTACGCAAATTTTACGACACACCGTGCATCGTATTACATATATCTATCGTGTTGTTTTTCAAAAATAAATGCAGCTTTTATTAATGTTATCTGTATTTATTAGCTTAATAGTAAACAAATATTTTATAAATGAAAATTGCACTTAAATTCATAAAAAAACGATATAAATACGTAATACGATACACGCGGATGGACACACAGGCATAATCCAAAAAATAGTATCTTCGAAATCATGCAGATCTAAAACGAGGTTTTTCGTCAAAATCGTGTAGAAAACGGAAACTGGCCCGTTGCTCTTTTAAGTTATCGTATTCATATACAAGCGGATGGGCGCACAGACACAATTCAAACAATATTATTTTCTAAATCATAGATATCTAAAACTTGAAGATTCATCAAATTCGTGTATAAAAATATGTATTTGAAAAACTTTTATATATTAAAAAGTACTCGTTTATTTTTCAATATTGGGTATAATTTAATCGGTTTTGAATGCCTGTAAAATTCATTATCTTTAAATATAATATCATGAGTTATTTAAACTCACGAAATAAATTATATTAACAGGTGATATATTGTAGGAATAAATGTCTATCAATTACAGTCTATTATTTTTGCTTTAAGTTTTATAATGCAATAACTTTCAAAGTGGCATCTCAGTTGAACTTATCAGAATTATAAATAAATAGAATGACCTGCCTTGTGTTTGCTAAAAGTTCTAAGAACACTTTGCAATAACTTTAAATTTATACAATAAAACCTAGGTTATATGGAAGATTAAAACATTTTCTTAAAAGCATTTTTTATATTGTAGATTTATTTTAATTAAATGAATAATTGTTTACAGAAATTATTTCTAAATTTAGAGAAAGAAAAACACCGTATTTGCAGAAAGATACCGTGCATTCTTTTTCACAAAATTTTAATACATAATTGCATCATCTTGCAATGTCATAAAAATATCGTGACAATTTTTAAGTGTCTTTTATGTTACTTTTGAAGTATAAAAAAATTATCCTAGAATTTTTCGATAAAATTCCATACATAGATAAAAATGTGATTCCCCTTTTTAATTTTTGACACTCTTTACCTTTTAGACAATCGTACACAAAGCTCTTAAAAATTTGCTATCACTTTCGAGATAATATTCATAACATAATGGAATATAGATAAAAACACAAAATCCTCATATCGATAAATTTATTTCAACTAGTTATGAAATACAGATGGCAGCACGATAGTTGTAAAGTGAGTTTCGCTGTTGATAAGTGATCATATCCGGTCTTTGCTGTCAGCTGATTCCTTCTCCCAACCATCGGCGGAAGAACATCAGTCAAAAAAGCTTGTTATCTCCTTTTCCTTAATTTGCTGTAAAAACTGGAAATCAAGATAACTGCATCTTATATTCCATCAAGTACACTGTGCCAAATTTTAAAATATGATAATGGCATTCAGGGCTAGATTATAGTAAATAGGTAAAGTAGGCAACTGCCTAGGGACCCAGGAACTTTTTTTTCGGGGAGGGGGATATATTTTTTTTTGTGTGGTATTTTCAGGGCAACTTAATTCAGTTATTCTTTGGTGATTGATGCCTTCATTTGATTTACGAGGCTCATGTATTCGAATATATTAAAATTAAAATCAAGAATCGCAGTGGTGGCGATTGGGTGACAAAATGTGGCGATGAGTGGGCAATTAATATATAGACACTTAAAAGAACCCCGAAATATAGGAGATAGACAAAAAAAAATTAAAAATATTTGTTTCAAAGTTCTCGGAAGCTTTCCCGGTCACTATTGTTTTTTCATATATATAATTCCTAGTTTTAAGCAGCTAAAATGAAATAAAAATTTAATTTTTTTCCGCAAAAAGGGTGGGGCGGGTACCACCCACACCGATTCAACGCCACTGAAGAATCTTTTAAATTTCAGCACATTATCCATAAAAAAATTTCATGTTTTCAAATTGTCTCGCAGGTCAGTTTGTTTTTTCAGTTGGACGACTGATTCACAAGTCAAGAATCATGGCAAACTTTGCGTTTAAGTACTTAGAATGAGTTTTAAAAATTTTGTTACTTTTTTACCATTTTGTTTAAAATTATATTTAAATTTTAATTATATATATATTTTTTTATATGCGAAATGCTGAAACCATTTCTCTTGATGATGACCCGTAAAAAAAGGTTTTGTTATTTTAGTTTGTCGTAATATTTGTTCTTAAAAACTGTTTATAGACATTAAATTAAAATTTAAAAAATGTCTGGTTTTGGAAGTTTTGAAGGAAAAGGGCCTTCGAATTGTAACGCCTAAAGGCCCCTGTAGAGCTTTATAATGGCCCTAATCGTATCTGAAATACTACTAGATAAATTGTATATGAATTCAGGTCATAAAAAAGGTATCACTTTATTGGTCAATATTCATTAGTGGTTCTGTGAACAGCAGACGTCGAGTCCAAAAAAATATCCAAGAATACTTTTACGTGTTTAATGTTTCTAGCAATGTTTTCATACATTTTGAAGACAACATGTTTCCCAGGGACAATGGACATCATAATTCGATCTCGAGGAGTGTACCTCATTGTCCCTATATGTACAATTCATCTTAAAAGCTATTCTACAAATCCAATGAATTTGCAATCTGCTACAACGTATTATGCAAATTTTAAAAAACAATCTTAGAATTACTTTTTACTGAATTGTTTAATGTTTTCAGCCAATGTTTTCAATATTTTAAAGACAACATCGTTTCCAAAAGAACAATGAAACGCATTCTGTCTCTCGAGGAGGCTAACTCATTCCCCATATGCACACTATCTTATGAAGACTATATCTACAATTTTAAACTAATGAATTTGGGTAAATCTTTTACACAACGTTTCATGTGCAAATTTTTAAAACAATCTTAGAATTCATTTTTTACCGAATTGCTTAATGTTTCAGCCAATGTTTTGCTATATTTGAAGATAACATCGTTTGTGAACAATGAACATCATACCTTGCCCTCGAGAGGAGGTACCTTCATTGTCCCTATGTATTACCTTATCTTACGAAGCTATATCTACAATCTTGTCCAATTAATTTGCAATCATATAATATCGTATTATCTTGTACCCTACTACAATTATTACTGTATTTAATGTAAAAACCAATATACTAATTTATTAATAACGGCAAATACTTAAACTAACTATCCTCGCCTTTAAATAAATAATTAGTTTGGCTGTTCTCAAATGAACACAATTTCAAGGTTAGTACTGAAAAATTAACAAATTACATGTCATTTGAAATTATTGGTATTTTTGAAACATTATGAATGGAGTTCCTTCCCGGCTGAAACATTAAAAAAAATGAACATTATTACATGAAAAGGAACCATTAAAAATGGACAGCATCTGGAAAAGGACACCAAGATATAAATCTGTTGTAAAGTGTACTTTAAAATTTTTTTAAAGCTACTACGTAACTGAATCTAGTATACTTC
>BGPR01047004.1:0-11898 GCA_013235015.1 Araneus ventricosus
CGTGGAGAGAAGCGCTTCTGCGACAACCGCTATCAAAAATATCTTCTGAAAGACCAGATTTTGCCCGATGGTGTTCTCGAAATTTCATTTGCTCCAGCACTGCGGAAATGCGAAGTATTTGTGTTTCATTTAAATGCGAGCACTCTGCATTTTAGTTTATAATAAATTCCTGTTCCTGCTGTTTTGGCTTTCAACAAAAAGAGTAACAGACACATTCGGAATGGAATTTTGAATTCTATAAATATTTCTGGCACGTATGGAAGAACAAAAAATTTCAGTATATGCATTGCAAAAGTAATAAAAGAAGCCGATAATAAAAGACGGATGTCGTCGTCGTTGCTGAATATTCAAAGAGTTTAATATCCTATTATGTGTTTCTTCCTCAGATATTCATATGTTTTATTTATTTAAACGTATACAATATCATAGCTACTTTGTGTGACGTTCAAATACGTTTCGCAAGATAGGCACATGTCTTTGTTCTTAAAGCACATAAAGACCGTCTCCGACAGAAAAGTTTCGCATGGGCTCATTCTGGCAAGAAAGTATTACAGAGTCTTGCTGAGGACTATCTTGCGAAGCTCAAAACCAGAGGGGAATTTTATTTTTAATGCAATATACAATTTAAGAAGATGGGAACTGGAAAGCGTAGACTTCTCTTTGTATCTGTTTCTGTATATATGTTTTTATCTCTTTATTATCTACTTCCCATATATTTCCTTTTTTTTCATTCACATCACATGCCTTAGTAGAATAATAAATATTCTAGTAAGAATATTCAAAAATATTTAATAGATTAACACATTGTTTTCAGAAGCAGATATTTCTAGAAAGTGCAAATATAGTTCATATCTGATATCTAGTATAGTTAATTACATTTTATTATGAATAATCTAAACTTAATTATTCACATGAACCTATTCTTATCGCAAACTGTCACTGCTGCTGACAGATGAATCGAAATTGTATGCAAATACGCAATTTTCTTGTTACATGGTTTATTTGAAAACGATTTGATATTATGTAACATTATATAACATTTAAGAATTAATTTAAGAAGAAAAGCTTTTATGCATAAAATTCACAGTGATATAATTATTTCATTTCGAAGCAATTTTCTTGCGGTTCAGTGCATAAAATAGAACTGCTATTAGTTAATTTGTTGTAGAAGAGTTGTTTGACAAATGAGAACAGCAATCAATGTACAGGGGAGATTGAGACTCAATTTCAAAATCAGTGGCAATTGTTGCACAATTAAAAGCCGACAAAATTTTAAATATAGCTGAATTTTGAATAATTTCGAATAATATGGAAATAATTTCGTTTGCGAGGCAGAAATATGTATTACAACAAAATTTTTAGTATAGTTTTGTTTTCTCTACAGTCTAATTAGATGACATCCCCTCTTTGGGAAATGTTTGATTCAATTAAGATACCACGGCACATTTGTGATGGAGGAAACAAAGGACCTTCTAATTTCCTACACGAAGTTGCCTTCTTTTGTGAAAAACAATTCGCTTGATGATGCCAAAGACGTCTTCTGCCTCTCTAAGAGTACACTCGCCTCGTGAAATGGCAATAACCTTCCAGCGGGCGCGATTACGCAAATTTTACGACATATCATGCATCGTATTACATATATATATCGTGCTATTTTTAAAAAATAAATGCAACTTTTATTTATGGTATCTGTATTTATTAGCCTAGTTGTAAACATTTTATAAAGAAAAGTGCACTTAAATATATAAAATAACGATATAAATATGTAATACGATGCACAATTCAAGTACCTCTTGCAAACGCGAGCCCGCTGGAAGGATAAGGTAAGACTCTGAGCTCTGCAGAATAATCCACATGCTTACGAGCCCCGAACTACCCTGCAGCAAATATAAATATTCCCTATTAATTAATACTAAGAAATGACAAAAATAACTTGTCCCCCAAATTACCAAAGTTACCCCACATCAGAAAAAAATAATTACAACTTAACTAATAAGCATAACTGAGATTCAAAGCAACAGCATGAAAGCTGGTTTATTATCTTTCACAATGAAATGCATTTGTCTTCAGATGTTTTGCACTTTTTTCTCCAGAGAAAGATTTTTCAGCAATAAAATTTTCGCGAAAAACTGGCTCAATGTTTTCGTTCTTCTACATTCTCTTGAATGATTGTTATATACGTTTAAGGAATGAAATACCCTAGTCAGTGTTGCCAAGAAGGGAGGAAAAAATTACCAAATTTTTACTCCTAATCAGCAACCTCTATTTAAATTTTCACCAAAATTACCACCGCTGGTGTCCCGGATCCCGGGATTACATTGCCTTAGGAGTTCCTCAACTCAAAAGAAATCTTATCTTCAGTTTATTGGGGTGAGTAAATCTTGGAAACTTTTAAATTTGTATTTCTCTTCGCTAAGAAGTTCATTACGATCAGCAGAACATTGGCGTTTCGCATATCGTTCCAAATACAGTCAGTACCGTCTATATGGTTACCCTCTTATAAGGTCACCCCGCTTTATGGTCAGTTTTCTAAAGTCCCGTCTAACTTAATAGGCAACATGTGTTAAAGCGCACCGCTTATATAGTCACTTTATATTCCTTGTTATCGGTTATATGGTCATTTTTTTATCTTTTCAATGAGGTTATCGGTTTTTTTTGAAAAATAGTAATTATTGTAACATTTCTTGAGGCGGAGAGCAACACTGAAAATGAATGACCAGCAGAAAAAAAGTCCGTGCGACTCCGGAGAGGACCTGAATTCACGCCTTGACTTCCCTACCCTTCCCCCCATTTCTCTTTTGCGTTGGAATCATTGTCGGCGTTACCCACCCCCTCAATTCTTTTTCTCCCAAGGACAACAGGTGGATATCTGTCTGTTTATTGGTTGAAATGATCTCTTCCTGTTTCAAAAGTACGTTGAAATTGAGACGAAAAGAGTAAAGGAAAATTTGTTTCATTTGGATCATACATGACGAATAAGAACGTTCATTTTTTCAATATGGCTTCGAAAAGAAAGAATTTATCATTTGCTGAAAAAAAATGAATTGATTGAAAAGTTTCAAAATTCTAATCTTTCAAAAGCTGCTTTCGCCAAAGCAAATTCGATACCCGGACGACATTAAACAACATTTTAGCAGTCAAACTTTACTCCTCAAATGTTCAAATCTGTGATCAAGAAAGGAAACGTCAGCTATTGTCACCTTATGAGAATGTGGATAAGGCTCTTCTGTCATGGATTAAATATGCACGATCGCAAAATGCTCCTATATCCTGGAATGTATTGAAAGAAAAGTCCTTGGAATTTGCTAATGAACTTGGCGATTCAAGCTTCGTTGCTAGCAATGGCTGGCTACAACGATTTAATTCAGCATAACCTATCCTTTAAAAAACTGTGCAGAGAAGCTGCTGATTTTAACAGTAGTTCCTTAAAAGAATGGAAAGATGTAGTGTTGCGGGATATTCTCGAAGGATATGAATCTGCCAACGTCTTCAACGTTGATGAATGCGGAATTTTTTTTATTGGATCTTGCCAGACAGAACTCTTTGTTTCAAAGGTGAAAAATGTGTAGGGGGAAAGAAAAGTAAGGAACGCTTAACTGTGTTGTTAGCTGCAAATATGGATGGATAGGAGAAAATAATTCCTTTGGTGATTGGAAAATTTCTTAAGCCTCGGTGTATGAAAAATTGCAAATCTTTGCCTCTCTTCTACGATGCTAATTCAAAAGCATGGATGACGGCGGATATCTGGGAAAAACGCTTAGGAAATGGGATCTAAATTTTTCAAAACAAGAAAGGAAAGTTGCATTAATTGCAGACAACTGAACTGCTCACTGCACTGTTGATGGCTTGAAATCAATTGAACTCGTTTTCTTGACCCCAAACAGCACGTGTGTATTGCAGCCTTTAGATCAAGGTTGGAATATGGTGTCACAGAAAACTATTGCAAATTGCTTCCGACACGCTGGATTTCACAGTTCTCCAGAGTTTGAAGAATTATTGGAAGACGACGATGAAGATCTCCCTTTAACTGAATTAGAAGAAAAACTTCGAAATCGCGGTTATTTCCAGACGAAAATCTGTATGCAAAGATTGATGAAGATCTCGCTACTAACAGTGAAGCTTCAATACAAGATATTGTTTCTAATGTGTTAAATTTGAATGCCGAAGGAAGCGATGATGAGGATGACAGTGAATGTGAAAAGAAATCAGTATCAACATCAGATGTGCTTAAAGCCATTGATGACCTCAGGTGTTTTTTTACTAATTCCGAAGCAGCAGATGAACATTTAAAAGCTATTAGGGACTTAGAAAAAGTTGTGCTAACAACCAAGAAAGGGAGGCAATCTTGTATATCTGAATATTTTAAATAAGTGTAATGAATATGGATGCACGTACGTATGCGTACTGTACTTAGATTGGTAAGGTAAGCTAATAAATTTCACCAAAAAATATTGCATATTTCTTACTGTAGTTTTTACTTCGCGAATTAATTTTTAAAATGTTCTTAAAAGTTTAATTATTTGTTTATGAGCACTATATTCTGATAGGTGAATATAACCCTGCCACAATTAAATAGTGTAGAATTGTTCCTCATATATGGTCACCCCGCTTATATGGTCTGATTTTTCTGGACTGCTGAGCTGACCATATAACCGATACTGACTGTACTAGGTTAGAACTCAAATATGTATTAAAATTGGTGTTGGAAACCAGGAACTGCGAGCAGGTAAAGAATGAACTGTAGGATGTCAATAAGTATAGTGCAAAAATTTAATAAACGTAATTGGATGATGATTCAGTAGAGAATTTCTAAGAGGAATTTTTTTGCATAAAGTTATAATAAAAAAAGTTTAAAAAACGCACTTGAATTCGTAAACTTCTAAATTGAACAGTTTTTTAAATTATTTTTTTATTTTTCAGTTTTCAATTTCTTATTCATTACTATAAATATTATGAAGCCATGAAATTAATTTTTTTTCTCTAATTCCACTTCTGGTGGAGCTATTGATATTGAATCAAAATTTAGTCTAATTAATAAATTAACTGTTAATAAAGTTTTGAAAATTCCATCTTTAAAAACGTGAAACATGTTAAGTTAATTAAAAACGCTTAAAAACTTTTGTATGGTCATCAGTTATTCAAACAATTGTCCCTCAATTGTTCAAATCGTTATCAATAGGGTTTGGAGAAATTTATTTTTGACTTAAGAGCTTCGTATGCAATTACTTTTAATGATAATAATGTTTCATCGTCTCAATAGTGAAACTCAATACTATCACTATTGAAATTTTTTTTTAATATTCTGTCACATTATTACTCATATAGTTATTAACCTAATTATATTTGTTTAAAAAATTGCAAAACGGTAACGGGATTGCATTTCACAAATCTGGAAATTCAGGGTTTGAGATTATAAAATATCCAAAATTTTGGCCCTATCATCCCGGAATGTGTATGATTCATGAAAAAATATCGCAGAACAGTTTTAAATATCAAACCAATATTTAAAATTGTCTTTTTTCATTTCGTTTAAATTTTATACAGCCTATGATATTCTTTTCTACCACATATTTATACACTTTTACTTCATTCAATTCATTTAACAGAACGCACATTTACAGCGTCCGTACCTTTCAAATGTTAATATGCTTTGTTCTAATTCGTCTAATTTTGTAACTCGATTTAACATATAACTTTAAGTTAAAGTAATGAGTATTATAATATAATTTTCAAGAAAATGATTTTAAAAAAATCTTAATTTATGCATTTATATATGGGAATTTCGAATTCTTTGTCATGGAAATAAAAATCATTTTTCTCATATTTGTGTGACTTCTACAATTTGTAAATCCAAGCTGGTACTTGGTTGCTGTAAATTACATTCTATGATTCTTGAACAATGATGGTTATCTTGCTTTTTGAAAGAAAGACATTAATTTTAATACTAGCTGCGTGGTCCGGCGTTGTACAGGCTATCAGGAATAATGCGTCATCGTCTGACTGAGAGGAGAATTGAGGTCACGTGACACGCGCCCAACATTCTCTCCTAAATGAATAAAGAGAAAAGAGCGGTTCAAACATTCCATTCACGAAAACGCGTCAAAATCGAGCAAAAAATGCAAAAATTTTTTACTTTGTAAAATATATATATATATATATATGCCACGTCCTGGCGAAATGAATGGCCTATCCAATTCCGAATTAATTTTGGTCTGACCTAAAGAAGGAGGGAAGGAAATAACAAGGCGTTGCTCGGGGTCCATATTTTTTCATATGCCCGCTTCCAGTTTATTTTTTTGCAAATATATTGTCTTTTTTTCCAGAAATATTTCCTTTGAATCCTACATTTTTGGATTAAAACTTTCAAATCAAGCCTCTTTATTACCTTAAAACTGCATATGAATGAAAACGCGAGAGGATTGGAAAAAGAAATTTTATTTAAAACTTTCGAACAATAAAACGTATAATAATTTATACAACTATAATATGAAAAATATATTCATTCACTTTGGCGGTTTTAGTTAACATCTTCTGAACTAATTGTAATTTCAGAATTTAAATGGTCAAAATGGATTTCTTGGATTTTTTTCCTATCTTTTGGTACTTTCGGCGCGCTTCTGCATAGCTCGGCGTTGCACAGAATATCTGAAATAATGCGTCATTCCCTGGTGGGGAGAAGAAGTGAGGTCACGTGACGCCTGCCTAACATTGTCTCCTAAATAAATAAGGAGAAAGGAGCGGTTCAATCATTTCGTCTGTGAAAACGCATCGAAATCGTCCTATTTAAAAAAATTATACCGTTATTTTGTGAAAAACTTTATATCGTGTCGAGGCGAAATGAATGGTCAATCCGATTCCGGAATTATTTTTTCTGTTTAACTTTAGTACGGAGGGAAGGAGGTAACTCTGCACCCATCCATATTTTTTCAAATGCCCGCCTGCAGTCTATATACGCATGAAGTGAAACGCAATGCATACATGAACTCTCAAAGAAAAATCTCACGTAAAACAGCATTTTTAGTAAACACCCTATTTGAGCGATTTAATTTTTCCTGTTTCTTTGTCTCAATTACCAAAACCCGCACACAACGATATCCACATTGCGTTGTTGCATTGTTGAGGGATCCATATTGCATTGTTGCTGCTTTCAACAATGAAACAGAAACACGCGATTAAATATTTGTTTGAATAATGAAAACGGTTTCAATTGCTCTGCAACAATGTATTGTTCTAAATTAGTTTTTAATTCATATCTTTTTAACTAAAATTTCGGAATTTAAATGGACAAAATGGATTCCTTGGACTATTCCTCATCTTTTGGTACTTTCCACGCGTTTCTCCGTTCAGTGGTTCTTGAGAAGATAGCCGGGCATACATACATACATACATCCGAATTTTAGTAGTGTAGACTAGCTGTGTGAACCGGTGTTGCCCCGAATAACTCGAATAATGCGTCAATCCCTGATGGGCAGAAGAAATGTGGTCACGTGAGGCCTCGGGATCCATATTTTTTCATATGCCAGGCTCTGTTTCTTTTCAACAAATGTTGTCACTTATTTCCACAACAAATGTTAATATTTTTCTAAATCTAGTTTTTTTATTACTTTATTTTCATATTCCCGCCTTCAGTTTATTTTTTTACAAATAATGTCACTAACTTTCCCCTCCAAAACTTAAATCTCCTTTTTTAATTACCTTATAGCTAATAACCCAGCCTTTCTCTGGATTCACATTTTTTCATATGCCCGCCTCTGTTTCATTCCCTACAAATATTATCACTAAGCTTCCCCAACAAACTTAAATCTGTTTTCAATCCTCTCTTGTTGGATTAAAACTCTCAATTATAGTCTTTTTACTACCTTAAAACAGAATGCCTTGAATGAAAACGCAAGAATTCCAATGTTTATAAATGAAAACAATTTAGCATAATATTTTGTTTTGCAGAAGAAAAAATAATACTAAATAAAAACCATAAACGATTTAATAGTACACCAAAATGATAAATTAAACACCAGAAACATATATTTTCGTCTTGCCCGTACTTGAATAAAAATGGAAAAAAGTCGGATAAAAATGAATAAGTATTTCCCCCAACAAACGTAAATGTTGCGAAATGAAACACCGTAAGACAGAAAAAGAAAAGAAAAAAAGTGAAAGAAAACGATTTTTCCCGATGTTAGAACAACAAAACTCGGCAGCTCCCTAAAAAAGAAAACCTTTTGTGCAAACCAGAACAGCCGATGTGACGGCAGCACAATATTTCATTCATTTTGACAGTTTTTAATTAATACCTCTTTAATTAATTGTAATTTCGGAATTTGAATGGTCGAAATTGATTTCTTGGATTATTTCTCACATTTTCGTACTTTCGGCTCGTTTCAGGATTCAGTGGCTCGTGAGAAGATAGCCGTACAAATATACATACGACTAATTTTAATAGTGTATATTTACCGCCATCCATATTGCATTGTTGAGGGATACATATTGCAATGTTACTGCTTTCAAAAATGGAACACCTATCCCTTCATAGCTTGAATCTTTGAACACATAACAACTGCTCGTGCGGAGGAAAAGGAGATCCAATGCATTATGCCACAAAATGTCGGTTTACCCTCTCCTGGCATTTCCAAACTCCTACAGTGTCACTTAAATTACAGTGGTTGAAAAACATTCTCACGAACAACTTATCAAGAACCCGACTTCGACTCCTAATGCGCTTCATATGTGATGAGAACAATCTCATTGTAGAGGATAATCATTGAGCACGCATCCACCCAGACTGACACACACTTCCGGCTACTTATGACTCTTCTTTTTCCCAATAAGTATTTTTGTTCTTTTCTATTTTGTTTTGTTTTCTATGTTGTTCTGTCCAGTGTATGTTTCTTTTTCATTATTATTTGTTTTTGTACCTGTTATTTGTTTTCGTCCTCCCTTAAAAAATAAAATTCACCTCCATCCATCCAAACCGGAAAGGAGCCAAATAGCAATAAACATGGGGGTGCAGGTGGTGTAATGCAATGATTTCAGCAATGAAAGAGAAAGACGCAATTAAATATTTGTTTAAACAATGAAAACGGTTTTATTTGCGCTGCAAAAATTAAAGCGTTGCACGGGCTATCTCGAATAATGCATCATTCCCTGGCGGAGAGAAGAAGTGAGGTCATGTGAGACATGCCCAGAATTCTCTCCAAAATAAATAAGGCGAGCAGTTCAAACATTCCGTCACAAAACCGCGACAAAATCGGCTTATTTAAAAAATTATACCTTTATTTAGTAAAAACCCTCTATACTGTGTCGTGGCGAAATGAATGGTCTATCCAATTCCAGAATTATTTTTTGTCTGACTTTAGTACCGAGGGAAGGACACATTCTCAACATTCTCTCCTAAATATATAAGGAGAAAAGAGCGGTTCAATCATTCCGTCTGCGTATAAGCGTAGAAATCTCCTTATTTTTAAAAAAATCGCAAGAAAAAAAATACAAAAAATAATTCTTTTGTAAAATTCCGATTCTGGATTTTTTTTTTGTCTGACTTTAATATGGAAGAAATGCGATAACCCAGCGTTGATCGGAATCCATATTTTTTCATATGCCCGCCTCCAGTTTATACACTCATGAAGCAAGATGCACTGCGTACTTGAAATCTCAAAGTAAAATCTCACGGAAAACAATAACCCTATTTGAGCGATTTAATTTTCCATGTTTATATATATGAATTACCAAAACTTACACACAACGCTATCCATATTGGCTTGTTGCATTGTTCATGTTTCCATATTGTATTATTGACGTTTTCAACAATGAAAGAGAAACACGCAATTAAATATTTGTTTAAACAATGAAAACGGTTTGATTTGCGCTGAAGCAATGAAAAGTATTGTTGCAAATTAGTTTTTAATTAATATCTTTTTTTACTAATCGTAATTTCAGAATTTAAATGGTCAAACTTGATTCCTTGAATTATTCCCCATCTTTCAGTACATTTCTCACGGACATACATGCATACATACATACATGTTGTCGAATTTTAATAGGGCAGACTCTGCGGGGCCCTGCGTTGCACGGGCTCTCTCGAATAATGCGTCATTCCATGGCGGAAAGAAATGAGGTAACATGACACATGCCCAACTTTCTGTCCGAAATAAATAAGGAGAAAAGAACGGTTCAAACTTTCCGCCTGCGACAACGCGTCAAAATCAGCTATTTAAAAAAATGAAAAAAAAATTATTTTGTGAAAAGAATTTATACTGAGTCATGGCGAAATGAATGGTCTACCTTAGGGGTTCCCAACCTTTATTTCCTCACGTAACCCTTGATTACTTTTTATATTTTCGCGTCCCCCCTGTTGACATATTCTCCCCCCCCACACACACAAACCATCCGTCTATGCAAAAAAGTTTTTATCAATAAAGTTAAGGGCTTAGGTTAGCTTAAAAGTCAAATGATTGGATTTGACATTCGCCTGGAAAACATTTTCCGGCTTTATTTTACTTTTTATTGTATTTTTACAATAGCATTAGTTCCGATAAAGGTTCAATGCCGAAGCAAATGAAATCAGTATTGTATTAATTTCGCATTAACTTATAAGGGTGGCTAAAATTACACTCCGTATTATTCATCTATTCAAGTCGTATAGTTATTAAATACCAAGTCTTCACTTGGAGAAACAGAATTCTCTAACTTTTTTATTCCCTTATGATTTCGCGTTACCGTCATTAACAACTTTATTTCGCGTACTCCAAATTCTTTGCGTAACCTCAGGAGTACTCGTACCACAGGTCGGGAACCTCTTGTCTATCTGATTCCGGAATTGTTTTTTGTCTGATTTTAGTACGAAAGGAAGGAAATAACCCGGCGAAAATCGGGATGGCTGCGTGGCCCGGCGTTGCACGGGCTAACTCGAATAATGCAGAGGATGCGTCTGGCGGAGAGAAGTGACGTCATGTGACATATGCCGAACATTGTCTCCTAAATAAATAAGGAGAAAAGAGCGGTTCAAACATTCCGTCAGCGGAAACGCGTCCAAATCGACTTATTTTTAAAAATTCCAAAAAATACAAGAAATCGTTATTTTGTAAAATGAAAAAAACAATGATACCGTGTCTTCACTGTAAAAAATTCCGGAAACTTTTAAGGTAAAAATTACTGTAAAATGGAAAATTTACAGTGCCGCGCAGCTTCTGCAGTACATTTTACCGGAAAAGTCGACTACACCAGCGCCGCTGCGGCCAGTTCAGTAACCTTGATTCAATGCGCGGGAACCGTGAACTGTCATTTGTCATTCCACATTGCCTGCTTGCTAATTTGATGAAAATACATGGTAAGTTCTTGTGTTTTTATACATTCTGTATTAATTTGTTTAATTTTGTGTTACTATATCATTTATTTTATCAATTACCCTATTAAGGGTGATTTTTAAACGAAGGAAGTTGATTTAACATTGTTTGAATATCATATTAGGCTTCGTGTTACATTAGTATATAGCTTTTTTTGTTCTTTTCGTTTAATATTTTGTTTTTCCTTGCATTATTATATTCTACAGCTTTTTTAGGGAAAAATATATTTATTATTTACAAAGTATCGAAAGTAATTTATAACAAGATATCAAATTTTATAATTAAAAGTTTTATGTTTTCAAACGAAATAATAAAATATATTGTTAAGTTGATTATTTCATCATAAAAGTTATTCCATTATTATTTCCATTTATAGATGAAACATTTTTCTTGGTATATCTTTAGAAATATTGTTTTGAGAATGAACTTTTTTTAACATTTAAATTTTCAAATAGTCTGCCTGTATTCAGAATTCAAATGCTTTGTTTACATTTAGCAATTTTACTTTATAGAACTTTTTTTTTCTATTGTAAGCTTTAAATATGGAAATTTTTTTATA
>BGPR01047005.1:0-11897 GCA_013235015.1 Araneus ventricosus
GTCTATACGATGGCTGAAGCTGTAGTTCGTATCAGCTGAATATACTTGTAAAGAACAGAAGGCATAGAACTTGAGAGGTTTGTGCCTGGCTTTCAAATGACCATGGGGAATCAGGGCTTGAAGAAAGCATATTAAGTGTCTCATTAAAAAGGAACCCGGTTTCAAATTCATTTATGAAACGGAAGAGACAAAGTAAAATGCGTGGATTTATACAGACTGTCCACAAATATTTTGTAATTTACAAGTACAAGTGAAATTATTTAACAAGAGATATTAAAAATTAAACTTTGCATTAAACAGAATGGCGCAAAAATGCAGCAACTGCCAATAAAATACAAAAGAAAGATGCTTTAATATATACAAAAAAGAAAATACAGAAGAAGTAAACAATAGTAATAACAATATACCTTTTGCGCGCAACTCAGCAGCATCCAGTAATTGCATTAATAATATTGTCATAATAAACTAACCAATTAAGAAACAATCAAACAAGAAATATTATATTGCAATAAAGATTATAACACATTACGATTAGACAAATAAAATGGAAAAAACAAAGAGAACTCGAATGGCGAACTTTTTCAATGTGTCACTCGCCACCGGAGTTCTAAAATGGATACATTTTCTGTCTAGGGAACGACTTAATAGTCAAATAGTATTCAATCTGTGGCCTGAATTTATCCAATAATTAAAGTAATACAGGAAAAAAACATTTCTTAAATAAGAAATACTTGAGAAAGTCATTTTAACAAATACGGTAGAAAAAAAGAAGATAAAAATAACATTACCTTCGCCCAAATATACCAGTAGAAACGCCGCCAACGAAGCATATCAGAAACAAAGGATTTTAAGTCTAGAAGCTAGCAAACCTAGCTCCATCTATTGAGAGAAATTCGAATTAAATTAACAGATATTTAATTTTGTAATTTACATATCAAACTACATAAATAAATTCCAGTGCTTATAAGGAAGTATCACATAAGTAGCATTCAAATATTCAGGAGTGACCATAGACACTGAAGTGAAAAGTGATCATAAACACTGAAATGACAAATTATAACAGACTATTAAGTTTCTCCTTTCATGTACTTGACGATAGAAAGTGAGCCAAGAATATGCACCTTTTACCTTTTAACTTCGATATATGAACAATCTTCTGTTACTCTCTCGCCATTGCATGAGATGGCAGAACATTATCAAAGCTTCTGTATACTTTTCATTTCCCCCAAAGTTTGGCGAGAAATTTTTACACGTCATGTCAGTCAATTCATAATGTTTCGTTAATCTTTAGAAAATGAATAATTCCTTAGAAATTATGTTTAAATTCTCTATAAAAATTTGGTCCATAATCATCTTTTTACAGTAGAACTTGAGCTATTTGAATGTTGATACTGTTACTGCTTGTGTTTATAGGAATATGTTGCCGTTTTGATTCAATTAATAGTTCATAAAACACTTGAGATGTTTGCGAATTCGGCATAATTATGCTCAAAATTCTAATTTCGAAGAATTAGAATGTTAATTGAGGGCCGTGTTACAGTTTACAACAATTGCATTCTTTGTTAGCAATACCTATAAACAGAAAGATAAAAGTGATAACATTCTTGACAGGATGTCCAAATTCTCAGAAAGGAGTTAAAGGAACACGTTGATGACAGACTTAGCTTCTGAATTTAATCATGTGGTGAGAATTACATGGAATATTAGTTTAGTTACCACATTATTAGGGAAATTTTTAGGCCAGTTAGAGAGAGGCACACAAATTACACGCAGAATGCTCGGGATTTGATGTTTCGATCACATCACACCACTTCTACCCTGCAAAACAGTCAATTTTCGTGACGGGACAAATGTAATCGAGTATGTCCCCTAACATTTATCTGGACTATTATCTTCCGTTATGCTGGGGCGTCACTTCCTTTTCCTTCCTGAGTTGCTTGCTGGCCGTATTACCATTCACGACAGTTGCATTCTTTGTTAATAATAACTATAAGCCAGAAGAGAAAGTGACTTGACCGTGTGCCAGAATTCTCAATATGTAGGCATAAGAAAATGATGATCATAGAGATAGCTTTCGAAATTAATCATGCATTAATTACATGTGCTTAAAAGATTTCTGTCGATTTGATGTTTTGAACACATCACATCGCTTCCACCCTGCAGAACAGTCAATTTTCGTGACAGGACAAACGTAATAGCGTATGTCCCCTAACATTTATTTGGACTATTATCTTCCGTTATGCTGGGGCGTCACGTCCTTTTCCTTCCTGAGTTGCTTGCTGGTCGTATTACCATTCACGACAGTTGCATTCTTTGTTAATAATAACTATAAGCCAGAAGAGAAAGTGACTTGACCGTGTGCCAAAATTCTCAATATGTAGTCATAAGAAAATGATGATTAATCATGCATTAATTACATGTGGTTAAAAGATTGCTCTCGATTTGATGTTTCGAACACATCACACCGCTTCCACCCTGTAAAGCAGTCAGTTTTCGTGACAGGACAAACGTAATCGCGTATGCCCCGTAACATTTATTGCTTATGTCCCCTAACATTTATCACATATGTCCTCTATCATTTACCTGGAATCACATCCTACTACTGCCACTCTGCCAAGTCAATTTTCGTGACATGATAGTCACACGATAAACGTAACTTCGCGTCTTCCCTAACATTTAATTGTGTTTGTCTTTCATTATACTTGGACACCACGTCCTTTTTCTTCTTGCAAGATACGCAGAGGGTTTTAAAATTAAACAGCTCACATTCGTGCATCACGTTAGCAAGAATTAACCGAAATACGCAGAGGCAAAACTGCATTCTCCAACGTAATTTCGTCGACTTTCAAAATGAAATCGATATTTACTTCTCTGTTCCACATGTATACGTTGAGAGCCGATTTGGTGATTAAAATGCACCACGTCATCTGATTAGTCCTCGCAGTCAAAAATAATCAAGTCAATACGATAATATCTAACGTTTAAGCATGAAAGGAAATGTTTCGGTTTTGGACTTAGTTACCTACTGTATCTTCTAGATACTGTTGTTTCGTGTTTATAATTGCGATTTATTTTCATAAGAGTTGTGAAACTTTTTGCTATTTTCTACAAACCATTTTGAAGTTATTGGGTTCTATGCAAAGTCTGAGTTCGAGAGTAGTAGGAAAAGCTCCTGGTGATCAAAAGTAAAAACATGCAGGGAGTGTAATTGGTACACATCACATGAGGCAACGAATGAAAAAGACCTGCCTGCATTCTTCATCAGAAATCCGTTCCTCACACAACAGCGTAGTCAAACATCAGAAAGAAAATGGCCATCCTTGTTTAGTCGAATTTAGTTATATAAACGTCCCATTTTAAAGCAATACGAAGGCTATTTTTGTTCGGACCTCGTAATTTTGAACAATGGTCGGATGGAGAGGACGATATCTGAGATGCCCCTGCCTCTCCAGGCTTCTGACCCAAACCAGCGTTAATGCATTTGACCCTCGACGTCAGATTTAATGTGCACCAGGCCTACAAACATGATTGATCTTTGGAAGACTAGAGTTTCTAACTTGGAATCCTCTGGCTTCGAAACCGAGACATGGACACCGCATCCTCTGGCTCCGAAACCGAGACATGGCCACCGCGGCCTACCATCCTTGGCACTATATATCAGGTGTCAGTTATTTGGCAAAAATATTATCCACCAAAGCTACTATATAACCGAGAAAACCTCTCAACTTTTTCCCCTATCTACCCTTTCCTATTTTCTTGAGAGAATATTTATTTCCTTTCAGGTATCTATCTGTCAGAAATATAACTTCGACCAGCTCTTTAAGACTGTCCGCCATCACGTGACTTTTACGTCCCATGAATAAAATTCATTCCTGTCACACACATCGCAAATGAAACTTAGTGGATTATTTTTATACTTTTTTTCATCACTCTTTTTAGTCAGTCATTTTTTATTATTACTTTATATGAAGTCAAGAACCATAATAGTGTTTGTTGATTTTTAATATCACAATTACAGTAAAAAATAATATTCAATCGAACAGAAAAAACGTCAAGCTAGATATGAAGCGTGCATGACATTTAAGTAATGCTCAAAAGCAAAAGTCATATTTCTTTGCTGTAGTCCGTCTAGACTATGTCGGCACTTCTGTACGATGTTTTCTCTTAATTATGACTTCTACCTCTTTTACTTGGCTAAATCATTATTCGATGTCGACTATGTCGGCACTTCTGTACGATGTTTTCTCTTAATTATGACTTCTTCCTCTTTTACTTGGCTAAATCATTATTCGAAAGTAATAGAGTCATTCTATAAAGAAAAGGAGAATTGAGATGCATTCTATGGCTAATCATTAAGTTTTTATTATTGGGTCGAAACTAATTTTACAAACGTTGTCATTTTTTTCAATTTAAAATAACTGTACGAGATGGAGAAGAGGTCTATATTCTTTGTGAGTGCATAATAACGTTCCACATGATTCATTAAGCACTGCCTTTTCTCCAAAATAATTTATTAAGTAACCCGCCTCACCTACAGGAACGTTACCAATTACCCAAAAGACTATGGGTTAATTCGGAACACAAGATTCGGCTTCTGATAATAGTAACGAATTGATTTCAAAAGAATATATTTTAAATTATGAGAAACTACTGCATATTGGCTTAGAATGCGTTTTACTGCTTATTACCAATTACCACAAAGTACTATTTCTGACTTTTTTCAGCAAAACTATCTTCTGTTTCATGGAATACAGTGTATAAACTATCATTACTGATTACTACCTACTTCGAAATAATTTATGATCTCCCCAACTCTAGTTTTGCGTCAAAAGTCGGGAAAGGTACCTTTATAATAAAAGGAATGACTGAATATTGTGACACACGGGAACAAAGTATTTAAGACTTCGAAACACGTAACAATTACTCGGAAATCGCAAGCTGGTCATTTTCCACCAAGACACATTTGAGTTAGCTAAATTGGTACTCCTCAAACCTGTCACATCCAGTTCACTACCGTTAACTGTATCAATCCTGCAGACGTGCGAATAATTGGTCTTCATTCTGTCATCTCCAACTGTAACGACCAAAATATACATATTTATTAAAAATCAAAAATGGATGATCGAGATGAGTTACTTCCTCTATTTCCGCAACCTCCATTTTTTGTTGTAAAAGGTAAAACTCATCATTTTCAGATGCCTTAGTATCATGTTTTCATCTTCCTCGTCATCATTTTCCATGTTTTCTTACATACGTCACTACTTGTCACTTTATCATACTTGACGTCAAATGGCTTCAAATTATAATGGAAAACCAACTTCGATATGAAAAGTAATATGTATATAGATCACATGGTAGATTGTTTTCTAAAATTTCAGTTTTTAATTAGACATGCAGATCCAAGAAACATATAAGTTAGCAACTTACCTTGGATATAAAGGGTGTAGAAAACGAAACAATGAAACTTATGAAAGTTTTGGTTTCGCTTTTTTCTGAACACAATTGCAACTAAATAAACAAACGTTATAAGATAACACTTCAAAAAACAGGAAAGTGTTTTCTTCTTCTTCTAGTGTCTCAACCAAAGCACATGCTTTTCAGTTCCCTAAGGCCTCACCAGTGAGCACTGTAGTCACCGTTCCTCAATTACCCCGCCTGACCCTACCTTGTGATTGCTGAATATTGATGAAATCTCACCATTTTCTTGCTTTTAGACTGAAATGCCACTTGATTGTTTTCCAGGTTGCCGGAGACTCGAGCGGAAGGAAGGACGATTCCATGTCACGTGAGTACCACCTCCACCCCGTAGATGACGTAGTAACCCCCCCCCACTCAGATACAACAGGGTCCGACGACTACTACCTCCTCATGGACGACGACGACGACGATCAGTGGACCGACGACATAGAAGACCGTGCCTCCAGCATCCGGCGCATGCTAGAGGAAGAGGAGGAGGAGGAATACGACAGCGACGAGGGGGGAGGCGGAGGCGGTTCCTCCCTCCAGACTTACTACGACCGCAGCCCGGGGGAGGTGTACACCATCCCGGAAGAGGAGGAGGAGATGGTCTCGCCTATGATGGTGTCCCAGGGGGTGGCCTGGGACGGGGAGTTGAACCCGGACACGGCGTCGTCCCTGCTACGATGGAGAGGTATAGATTGACAACAAACCCTCCCAACCCGTAGGTGGATCCTTCCCTCTCTTCCCTCTCACTCAGAGAATGAATGCTTCGGTCGCCATGCTGCATCCTCCTCTCTGTGCATCTTCTGTTCTTCTTTCACCAAATATGGCTGTTTCTTCTCATAGGAATGATTATTGGATGTTGATTGTTGGTGTTCCCTCGTAGGGGTTCTATGTTGTGACTGTACTTCTATTTGTTTCTTTGATTATGAAGTCTTCGTTTTTCTTTTCTTATCATTGTTTTTGCCTGGGAACAAAATTTTGCAATTTTTTTAACGTTCTGTTTTATTTATTTTTTCCTTTTATTGATGTTGTTAAGTTTCTGGACATACTGTATCATTCGGTATATTTCTCTCTCCTTTTCCCTACTTTTCTTTTGGTACCCACGCTGCACTTGGTACGGCGACGATTTTGCCACTTTTTCTAAAAGCACTAAGAAAATATTTTGCACCCTTCAAGATTTGAAACCAAATTGATCAAATGCAGCAAGCTGATAATGAAATCAATTTATACATAGTGTTTCAAACGCATCTCGATACAAACTTTAAGGGTGATAGAACAAACCTAGCTAAGCACAAACGCCATACAATGCATTGTCTTGAATCAAGCATTAGAGAGATTTTACCAGTCTGGTTGTACCCACCGAGTAGCTGGCGTTGTAACCTGATATCTCATGATTGGATTTTTTCTCATGTGGGGTTTTATGACGCGCGTCTCTAAGATGTAATTTTAGACGATTCTGATTAAGAGCTTTTCGTCAGGATTTCTGTATCTATAGCTGACATACGAGAAACGTCTAGCATTTTAATCGACCTCTACATCGAAAGCGTAAATCCTGCATCATTGTTGGCAGTCGGAATTTTGATCACTTTTTTGTTTAGAACACATAATTCCTTAAATTAAACGATATGTTCATTCTTTTTCTGTTATACTTGTGTTTCATTATTCCAGGGCAGAACTACCGTCTTTTCGCCTCCCCACTTGCACTACCATGTGTTACAAAAATCGTCCTGTTTATGTACAGTGCAAACAGTTCAACAAGCAGGATGATGGAGAATGATGCTTTATTCGCAAATATTCAGGAGAACACAAAGCACAGGTAGAAGGAACAGTAGCTCTTATGCAGATTATCAACGGAAACAGACAACAACTTATTGATAACAACAGTAATAGCACTTTCGGAGTTAGCAACACAAACAGTCAGCAAATAATGACAGCAATAGCCCTCAGCTCACCGGCTTCCCAGCTTGTACCGCAGACGAAACTCCAAAATCCTCCTTCCTTTCAGTTGCCTCCGTTTATATACCCTAATTCGACTGGTCGTGACGTCGCATGGAATAATCCAGTACATTCTGTATATCTCCTCTCCTAATAGAGATATCGAGAAAATTATCGCATTTTCGGGAGGTCAGGGGTCCATGCCTGGCCGTTTCCGGTCATTCCACACTTACCCCTGTAAAACTCTCTCCAACGATAATACTATCGAGGCGGGAAAGCGACATTACATTTTTGTTTCACATGCATTGTGGGGATTTGAGCTTGCCTAGCAGTGTTCTATCATTTCTTAACACGTTCGCTGCCATGACTCATACTTGTGATTCACACGTTCTATCTATTTAGATTACTACTCCTTCTCTACTATCTCTTAACTATTGTGGTGAAGGCGGTATCTAATTCGATAGTGGGTGTGAGTCAAATGACGTCAACGACAACCAACGTGTTAAAGTTTGTATCAAGAATTTCGAAACAAATTTTATAATTTTTATTACTATCAATTTTGTTAGTCACTTTTCTTCTGATGGAATACATTTACACCATCAGAATATTTAAAGGCCTAACAAGGAAAGTGATTTAAACACGAAAGGTTGAATCCTTTTTTTGCGGAAATTTTTTGCAAAAACTGTCATTTTTTAACATTTTTAAAAATATTTTTTAAGATATATTTTTCCTTGAGAAGGTTTAAGCGGTAATTTTTAATTTTTTGTAAGAACATTTTTTTCGAGTAAACCTCTTCAAAGGACACTTTTCTTTATTCTACAGTGTTGGTATTTGTTCAATGTACAGTAAAAAAAAAATCCTTTCATGACCTCTTACTCCGTTGTTGGTATGTAGATGCATTTTCATCTTTTTGTTTTTTCCGTTACTGACGTGTCGAAGTTTTGATTATCAGATTTTTCTTTGCGAGTAAATGAGCCAAATCCTCATCGTCATACCAAGTAACATTCTTTTATTTACATTCATTTGAAGCCTGGGTTCTGTTAAAGAGAAGACCTAGTTCTTGATACCTTAGAAACTGAGACTAAACACAAGTTGAAGTCATACAGAACTGTTATTTGCTTTATAGAAAATTTATATGTATAAAAATGGAGTTTTTTGGCATCTATTATGAGGTACACCAGTAGATAAAAGGCTATTTATCTGATTTTGTAGATCTTCCCATTTTTGGAGGCAAGGAAATTAGCCCAAACTAGAAAGTTCTGAATTTTCTCACAACATGAGCAAATATTATCAAGATACCTCCTACACATCTTGTTTAACGTTTGATACTGGCATGCCAGAACTATTCACTCAAAACTTGTGAAGAAAAAATTCACTATCATTCAACTATGGTTGTTCTTTTACCAATGGTTAGAAATGCTTGAATCTTAGAAAAAGGTCATGATCCGACCCATAAATGTGGCATTTTATATATTTAAAATCTTGATGTTTTTTTTATATAGATTAGATAATAAATTTCTCTTCACCCATAAAATCAAAATTAGTCATAGCTTAACAATAACTTTGATTTTGATTATACAACCGAAATTTTAAGAAGAAATATTACTGAGCAATAGCAAAATGTTCTTCCTGATTTCTGGGTGAATGATTTGATGTCATGATTTACTACTAATAATGTGACCAACTTTTAACCTCCAACAAAATGAGGACATAAATAAATTGAAGCTAAAAATATCATAAATAAAAGAAACACTTAATTCATTGCAACAACTAATACAGAATGCACAATAATATGATAAATGCGTAATAAAACATTTGTAACATCATTTATTGTACACTTTTAGAGGAAGGACAGAACTTACAAAAGGAGGACGGTTGGTCACCTTACTACTAAGCACCTAAATAATTAACATTTCTTTTATGCTAACTTTGGGACTCAAACGTGCTGTTATTCGTCGTATTTATTTATTTATTGTTATCTTCTCCCAATGCCATTAGCCAATGCTATTTTACACGAGAAAATGGCCAGAGCAATTTCCAACTTGCCTGCGGAATTTGACATTCGTATCTTTTCAAACACTTTTGAAGGTTTCTAGTTTTATTCGTAAATTTTTGATTCCCATTTAATAGTTGATCAGATCATACTGCTCAGTTCGATAGCATCAGGCTTAAATTTTTGAATATTGCATATTTTTCTGACATTTGTCTTTCTACAGATAACAGAAATTTTAAGTACTACAGATCTCTTATGCCGAAAACTAATCCAGAATATTCATTTGATGATCTTTATCTTCCCCCTCTCTCCTTTTTCTTTTTACCCTTGTCTTAACTCTTTTGGTCCTGTAACCTCCGTTTGACAGGAACGCTATTTATTCTACTACAGAAGCGTCCCCTCTATATTCACTCGGCTCTACTACAAAGAATATCATTTAAGAATATTACCATGAAAAGGGAACCATACCATTAAAATGATTTTCAACAGTAATCAAAAGTCATTCGAGACATTTGATATGTTCTGATATGTGTACAAAGACGATCGTTTCTACGACTATGTTTTATTTTCATCATACCTCACATATGGTAGGAGAAATTGTAGTTCGAATTTTCTATCTTGTATGTACAAATCTGAAATATCCAGTTGCCCACATTTCACCCAGAATTCTAAATGGAAGAATGGAGAAAAATTTTCTTTTGCACTGAATTGCGGTCGTTAATAAAACAAGGTTGTCATATTTCATTTACTAATGATTCAAGACGGTAAAGAACTGAAAATTAGAATAAAGTTGTATAAATTCAAGAACATGGTCATCTCTTGCAACACCTTTCCCTCTCAATGCATTATTTTATTTATTATTTTGATTTTATTTTGACTTTCGGTGTATATTGATGTTGTTGCATCATGTATGTTAAATGACATCTTTGATGTTAGATATATGTAAATTGATTCATTTCTTTATTCAAATATCGCTAAAAATTACACTGCGTTGGCACAAAGCTTGATAATATTTTAATGTATTTATAATGAATCTACGAGGGATATACATATTTCCGTTTAAGAAGCTTCAGCAAGTATAAGTATTACGGTTCCGAATATATGAAACGTAAGCAAAATCGTTTTTTTAAAGAAAATAGTTCTAATAATTCATACTATTACTGAATATTGTTACAAAAATCGTTCTGTGGGAGTATGGGTGTAAACAGTCCAATACGCAGGATAATGGAGAATGAAGGTTTACTCACAAATATGCAGGAAAACACGTAGCACAGGTAACAGGAAACAATGGATCTTGGAAAGCTTAGCAATGTAAACAGACAGCAATTAACAGGTAATAACAGTTCAGTACTTTGGGATTTAGCAACACAAACAATAAGCAAATCACTAAAAAAGCCAATGACAGCGCTTTCAATAGCACTTAGCATCACCAGCTTTCTAGCTCGCGATGCAGACGAAACTCCAAAGCTGTTCCATTCGATCAACACACCTCCCTAATCCAAGACCGGCCCTTATATACTCTCCCCGACAGGCCATGACGTCACATGGAATCTTCTCGTACCTTCAAGCGAATTTTCTTTCCTACTAGAGATATCGAGAAAAGGGTCGCATTTTCTGGAATCATCGATTTGTCGCCAAGTAGCCAAAATGGTCGCCAAGCTCAGGAGTTCAGGCCTGGCTGCTGCCAGTTATCCCATAGTGACCCTTGTAAAACTCTCTTTCTAACCATAGGACTAACATTGTTGTGAAGCGACTTGCCATGTTCGTAACAATATCTAGCCAAAGGACTACAAAATTCACCTATTTAAGTTATAATTTAGACCATTTGAAAAATGAGAGTTAAAACATTTTTTTTCTCTCTATGATGGTGAATAAAACTGGAAACGGGATATGACACCTTGCAGGTTTTTTAAAACTACAATTCAGTTCCATGTCAAATGAACTTTACCAACTAAAAATGATCGGTAAAAACATGTTCTCTCTGCATAGTTGGGGCTAAAAATGGGGTGAATTTTGGTAATGCTTTATTTTGTAGTATTTTGATGGCACGTTTAACGTTAATTTCAGAAGATCAAATCGAAAGCATTTATTGCAGTGACGCAAAGAAAGCGTTCCACAAAATCTGAGATAATATTAATATGTAATAGTCATAATAGATGAAAAATATTTTTAAGCTAATATTATTTTTTGATACGTGAATGGTTACGTCCAGGGAAGTAATTAATTAAAATTTTCAAGTTTTATTGAAAGAGAATGGCAAGAGCGTATTTCAGATTTATTTTTGCAAATGTGGCAAATTCTTTTCGTTTAGTTTCGTCAGCTAATGAAGGAAATAGAGTATGCGGTTACGAGGAGTGTCTCTTCGCTCTGAAGGATTTAGTCCAAAATTTAATGCAAAACTAAAATTTGGTGTAAAGACCACATGATGAATATCATCCTCTTATCTCGATGGGTTTTTGAGTTATGGCATTCATAAATACATGGACATAATGCCACATGGACATAA
>BGPR01047006.1:0-11897 GCA_013235015.1 Araneus ventricosus
AATCACACTCAGATGTGGAAGAAGAACCGGGATGTGGCTATATGGCCAAGAGATTCAGATAGCTTACGAGATCGTAAATTTCTTTTTATCTGTCTACAAGTTAGCATCCACACTACTGCCTGCTTTTATGAAGATTTAAAATCAAATAGGAGTTATACCAGGATTATTTTGTTTTTCCATTTCTGGAGATCTCTTCATTGAATTATGAAGTATTTGAAATTAGTGCTAATATTTTTTTTCAGCATTTTTTTTGTTTGTTTATTTTGTGTATTTTTTTTTCTCTGAGTGTTGGGAAACATTATGATTACTGATCATTTTGATAAATTATGGGATCTTCAAAGTATGGGACAGCCGTTACCCATACATATAAAAGAACAATTTCTTTTAGTATTATGTATGTATGTTCGTTTTTTTTTTTTTTTTTTTCGTTCTTTACGCACGCCCAGATCTTTGACATATGAGATGAAATTTAGCAGATTGATAGATTAGCACAAGAGGGGATATGACGCCACAGTAATTTTTTTTTTTTAAAATTCAAGTTAGATTTTTATTTCATTTTAAATGGTAAATTAAGGTTCCCCCCCCATTTTCGCGAATTTTATTTATTTCTCTTTATATATTGTCCATTTTGAGCCGTATTGAAGGATGTTGGTTGGAATAAAAAAATTGCTTTTTTTTCTTTTGCAAACTATTCGATTCCATTCGTGTGACAATATTATGCTTCAGTGTTTTAATTTATAAACATCAGTAAAAAATCGTTTTCTTACATTTTTTTCTCTGCCTTTTTATATTTTATTTTGCAACGTATATTTTTATTGAGATTTTGATCGTCCTAAAGATTTTTTAAGTTTATATCTTTAATCAGAAAAACCTGGAAAATGTTCATTGTAAATGAATTGTTCATTGTAAAAATGTATTAATTATTTTATGGTTTATTTTTTAAAAGTTTTAAATAAATGTTCTTCAAACATTTTGCTTTTTTATTCAAACCATACTGACGTGAATGAATATTTAGTATGGCCAATATGCAGGTTATTTTTTTCTATGGTTGATGGGCTACCTCCGAAAAAGTCAGGGAAATTTTTTATAAAACCTGGAAATGTCAGGGAAAAGTCAGGGAAATTGAAACAGCAAAAATGATGGCCACCCTGTTTTAATACTCTTTTAGCAGCTGTCCAGTGAGGCATACCTGGAGTTTCGTTAAAGTGACTTAAATAGCTAACAGTATGACAAATATCAGGTCGAGTACAAATAGCTAAGTACATGAGAGATCCAATTAAAGACCGATAAGGGTACAATGACTTTTCAGCTTCTGTTTTAGGACACATTTCTTTTGTTAATTTGATACTAGGATCCAAAGGTGTTTTTACTGTCTTAGCATCCTGCATGTTAAATTTCTCTAGAACATTTTCAATGTATTTACTCTGAGACATGGTAATTTGACCATTTTTGACATTTTGTGAAAACTCTATTCCTAAACAAAAATTCAATTTTCCTAGGTCTTTAATTGCAAACTCATTTGACAAAAAATTCTTAAATTCAAGATATAAATTTACATTACTAGTACAACAAATTAAATCATTGACATAAATAATTACAATTAACTCACCTTTAGCGTTCTTTAATGTATAAACACATTTATCAGAAGATAGTGGATTTAAACCAAAAGATTTAAGTTTTTCATCTAACTTACAGAACCACTGCTTACCAGCCTGTTTTAGGCCATAGAGAGATCTTTGAAGTTTATACACATAATCGGGATGTTTCTGGTCGATGAAATGATCAGCCTGTTCCGTAAAAATTTCTTCATCAAGATCACCGTTGACATAAGCCATGATAAAATCTAGTTGAAATAGTTTGAGATTATTTTCTGCACAGTAGGCCATTACAGTTCTGATAGAACCAGGTCTAGCGACAGGAGCAAAAGTTTCTTGATAGTCGACGTCAGGTATTTGCACGAATTCTTTAGCAACAAGACGAGCTTTTCGTAAAGCAATGGAACCGTCTGCGTTGTATTTTGTACGCAGTACCCATTTTTATCCGATGATGTTTTTATCTTTAGGTCGTTATACTAGCTTCCAGGCTTGATTCTTTAAGAGTGCATTGTACTCTGTCTGCATGGCTTCAAGTCATTTTTCAGAATTCGGTCCATTTAAAGCTTCTTTCAAGGATGGAGTGTCATCTTCTAAAGCGATTTGAGCTTCCTCAATTTTCTCCTTGATATTATACTGCTTTCTCGGCCTGCCAGGTTTCCCTGTAAAAATTTTTGTTGGCCTGCCACATGCTCTTGGAGCGTCAACATTGATTGTGCAATCTGTTTTAATAATATCAGAATCCTTTGATTCTTTTGGCGAGCTTCCAACTCCAATGCAGGGGTAATCTGTTATCTGATCATTCAAAGGTGGGTGTGTTTCTTTCTGCGTCTCTGATTGGATGGTTCCTTTTGAGTTGCTATCCATGATGTCAGAGCTAAGAATTTTATCCTTTTGCGGTAAGTGTTGTGCTTTTTCTTTCGGTACGATTTCCGGAAAAAATAATTCTTCGTAGTTGCTCGTGTTTTCAAATTCGTTTATGAATTTTACATCTCTGCTAGTAATCACTTTATTCGCCTGAGAATCAAACAGTCGGTAAACTCTGTTTTCGTCTGAATAGCCTATGAAGATATTTTCGGTTGATCTAGCATCAAATTTGCCCTGTCGAGGTTGCTTATTTAAAGCAAATGCTTTCTGGCCAAACGTTTGGAAATGTTTCACAGTTGGCTTTTTGCCAAATAATTTTTGGAACGGGGTTTGGTTTTCATCTTGTAATCCACGAGTAGGACAGCGATTTCTTATGTACACAGCACAATTTATTGCTTCTGCCCAGAATTTCATTGGGAGTCCAGATTGAAGGAGTAGGCATCTGGCCATACTGACAAAGTTCGGTTTTCACGTTCAGCGATGCCGTTCATTTGTGGGGTATACGCACAAGTGCGTTCTCTTTCAATTCCATTTTTGACTAAATAATGGTCAAAATTTGATCCAACATACTCAAGCCCTTGGTCAGTTCAGAGTGTCTTTATTTTGCAGTTCAGCTTGTTTTCAATGTAAGCTTTGAATTCAAGAAATGCAGACTTTACTTCGTCTTTTGATCTAAGGAAATGGACATGTACAAATCAGGAACAGTCGTCAATAAAAGTTGCAAAATAAAATGATCTTCCTATTGACTCAACACGCATAGGTCCACATAAATCAGAATGTATTACACTTAATAATTGTGAACTTGGGTTTTTCAGCTCTTTTGAAAATGGAGTAGCAGTTCGTTTACCTTGGATGCAAACTTTGCAGTCCGTCAAAGTGTCATTTGGTTTAAAGTTCATCCCATACACCATGTTCTGCGCTTGCAATTTCTTCAGATCTTTTTCATTCAGGTGACCGAATTTTTGGTGCCATTGTTCAATTTCTTTCACAATTGACACAGATTCCACTATTTCAGTGATGTAATAAAGACCTTTTCCGCGTTTAGCGATGAGCACAGTTTCATTTTTAGAATCACATAGCATGGTTCCGTTGGAATTTTACAGTAAAGTTGTTAGCAGTAACCTTGGAAATTGAAATCAAATTATTCTTCAAGTCAGGAATATATAACACATTTTGAAGAGTAATTCCTTTTGTTTGATTTCCGACAAGAACATCGAATGTCACAGTTCCTTTGGTGATAGCTTTTACCGTTTTGTCTACGGCTAATTTTACGTATGTATCATGGATAGGATTTATTTCTGTAAACAAATGTTTGTTGAAACACATATGGCTTGTTGCACCGCTATCAAGGCAGAAAATATTTCTTTGGGAGTCAACACAGCTTAATACAGTATTAAAGATTACCTTTTGTTTTGTTTCGTTGGTTTCCGCTATCATTGCACTGTTGTTTTTGAATGATTTATTATTATTCAGCATCAGATTTTTATTTTCTTGCTTCTTCCGGCATATGCTTGCTTTGTGTCCGAAGATTCCACAGTAGTTACATTTTAATTTGAATTTGTGATTGCTGTTTTTGTTTCTTTTTCCGTCTGCGTCAGGTTGGCGACTTTTGGTTTGTTTTTAACATTCTTACTTCTTTTTCTCGGTGTAGAGAGCTCGTTGTGAATCATGGAAGGTCGGAATTTCTTTATTTTTTCTTGCGTTTGCCTCTTCAATTAGCTTGATTTTCAGCGTTTCGGGAGAGGGTAACTCATCTCTGGATTCGATTGCGATTCGGAAATTTGTGTACACACTCGGGAATGCTGTATAACAGTATAATCGTGAGTAAATCAATGGCGATTTCCATTTCCTTTAATTTGTCCACAAGCATGAAGAATTCATTGATATGCTCGTTCATATTTTTAGAGTCGGTCATTTTTGTAAACAAATGTTGTTTCAGGAGCGTTGCTTTTTGCACTGGTCCTTTTGACTCGTAAATGTTTTGCAATTTAGTCCAGAGTTCGTGTAAAGTTTTGCAGTTTTTGATTTGGCTTAATTCCAAAGGATAAATTGATAGGATTATATCAGCTTTCGCTTTTTGATCGTCAGATATCCATTTCGCCACGGCTATTGCATTATCCGCATCCCCAGTGACTTCCGGTGACAAAGTTCCAATGGTCGTTTTTCACCAAAACAGCTTCGATTTGTAATTTCCAGCTGTCATAATTGTCTTTTGAAAGTCTTTCTATAGCGATATTACATGCCATGATCATTCGTTGATGAATGCAGACTCAGTGTAAATTCAGCGGTTTCACTTTTTGCTTGTCTTAGCAACTTCTTAGTTTAATCGAAGTGCGCAGTTTCGTTTCTCATTCAACTCTGCATAAAGTTAACAGGTGCAGTTAAAGATTGCCTGGTCCCCATAACCATTGAAGGGGAAATTAGCAGAGTGCAATTAGCAGAGTTCGAGAAACTGGTTTAATCATCATTTATTTTTGAACACATAGCACGTAAGACAAAGACACAGACATAAAGAACATTTAACAAGCACAGTTCAAACTACATCACAAAACTGCCTTATACCGGCTCTCCATGAAAGGAATCATGGGATGCATATGACGTCACACAATAACGTATTGTATCATGACATCATCACAATAGCTTGTGATTGGTTAGAAGATTGAATGAGACTGAAGGAAAGTTAATATTTATTTATTCAAGTTTATTCATTAATGAGAAATGTAACCTGCTTGATTATGAAACTTTCAATGTATAAAATCAGTTGGAAGGGGGGGGGGGTGTATGTTCTTTTTTCATTGGGTATTTAATTAGAGAGATTGTCAGATAAAATGCTTAAACAAAGGTATATTAATGTTTTGAGTGCATAATTTGTAAAGTATTTAAGGAAACAGAAGTATCACTAATATGACCATAATATTTTAAAACTGAACTGATTTTATTGACAGTAGGTTTTAAGGAAGAAAAGTAAAATATCTAATTTAACATTTCTTTTCTGCTTGTTCTTGGAAAAGAATCTGTTAACTTTTATTTATACATTATTTTAATTTCTGCTTATCTGGGCAAAAATATTTTTGTCTCCCCCCCCCCCCCAAAAAAAGTTTTCTTACTTTGGGGGTATAAAATAAAGGTAGGTTGGACAATTTTAAGTTTTTATTAATTTTGCCTGTACAATCAAAATTATGTTCCTGCTTTGAGTTCCACTTCCTTCTAGATTATTTTTTATAATTCCCAAACCTTGTCTACTGCAAGGTGAAAGCTGTATACTAATTCATATGAATTAATATACAGCTTTAACCTTGTTTCAAATTCTCAAATTTACATCTTTCAAGCATACTAGCACATAAAGTCTTTGCATATTTTATTTACATATTTAGTTCACTGCTCTTGATTATTGAATTTAGAATGTATGATTTGTTCAAGTGTATGAGCAACTTAAATATAATTTCACTTTTTTTTTTATACATATGTCTAGGAGAGCCAGAAGAAGCCGCTGAAGCAGAAGAATTCTTCAGCAGTATTGAAAGCAATGCTACAACTAGTGAAGTTGATTCTGTACAGTCATCTTTTGATCATCCATCTCAATCAAATTCAATAATTGGTATGCTTATTTTATTATGATCTAATGTCTTTAATGAATTGAAGAGTGCATTTTTCTTTTCTCATTAAGAAACTGTTTTAAATCCTCTCTTTTTTTCCTGCATTCTGTTTTCATGTTTTATTTTTTAGAATCAAAAATTATTTTTGAAAATCAGTGATTTTTTTTAAATATGCAAAAGTCTATGGCATTTTGTACCTCGAGAACATGCCCCCAAAATATCTTTTAATAATTTTTACAGCGAGTATCCTTTTTAAAAATAGAATTTGTTTTAATATATGTTAAGGGTCTTCTAGATCTATGAATATTTTTTTTTATTATATTTTAGAAAAATAACAAGAAGTTCATATAAGTTATTGTTTGTGCCTTTTGATGTTTTGCTCTGAAAATTCAGTATTATGAAGTAAATATTAAAGTTCAACTAGATAAAACTTAATTTAGAATTGTTGTATTGTTCTTGTATCTATTATTCTCTTGATAAGCATATTGTAATGTTAATGTTTTAATAAATTAAAATCTGCTTTTAATTAAATATGATAATGTAGTTTCGTTTTAAGCTTCTTTGTACAATTTTTTTTCTTTATTTATATGAAAGTGAAAGTTGCCCCAAACCTTTAATTTTTAATCAAAAATATTGTTATACATTTTTGTAATGCATTTTATCTTTTCAGAAGTTTACAGTGCTAAAGAGCTTAAAAAATTCTTGTTTAGCACAGAGCTAACCCTGCCAAAAATGTCTCAAGTAAGCATTTATTATAACATTTTTTTTTATTAAAAAAGTCACATATTGTTGCTTAACAAGCAACACCACATATCTCAATTTTTTGAAATTTCAAAGAGGAAGCAAAAAAAAAAAGTGATTTTTTTTTCACAACCAATAACGATTGTTTTTTAATTTTTTTAACATCTGATGTGAACATGAGACCATATGTTCCTACTAGATGTGAAAAAAAATTCAGAAATATTCCTTATTGGTTACGCAGGTTAATCATGTACCAAACAGAGTTTTTCTTCTTCCTCTTTGAAATTTCAAAAAATTGAGATAGGTGGTGTTTGCTTGTTAAGTGACAATAATTAACAAATGTATACTTTTCAAGTATATCTGAACTATTCTCTCTTTTTTTTAAAGATTAATTTTGAATGAAAACAGATTTTTATATAAGTAATGTATAGTAATTTTCTTTCTAGTTCACAATTACACAACTTCAATGTTTATTCCTGTATGAAATGTTTTTGCAGAATGCAGGATAACATAAATCTATGTATATGAGAATAATATCTAATTTTCTTGTTTGCATACTGATTTTTTTTCATGTCCACTTTCTTTATTGGATAAACTAATCATGCACCAAACCATCAACTTGTACCAAATTGTTAACTCTAAGGAATTGTACAAGATATAATTAATCATATTATATTGCTGTAAGTGAGAGAATGGAGATGTTAATGTATTTTTGTCAATTCAGTACCTGATGATTTTGAGTGAGTCTAATGATATTTGGTCCTTTTGAAATACGTAAGAAGATCCAATATATCTTTGCATTACAGTTGACAATATGAGGAGGGAAATAACTCTTGGTGCATGTTGAAAGACATGAATCGTAGATAACAGTTTATATTTAATATGAATGAGTTTCACTACTGAAGGGGTTTTAATGAAGGAAGAGCATTTAAGCATATCAAAACAAGATAACATCTAAGATATACTTGATGAATGTAGTAATTTTGCTTTGTTAGTCTTATTTCAGTTTTAAAAATACCTACTGTTAATAAAAGGATTGCCTATTTGTGCATAATGGCAACTCTGTTCAGAGAGCATAAAAGATGAAAAGTTGAGAGGCATAATGATTATTAAAAATTCTCTTTGAATAGAAATTTTAATCTTAAGCCAAAAAACTCTTACATCGAGAACGTATGATTTTCATAGCATTATAAGAAAGTATTCGACTGCCAGGCAGAAATTTTGCTTGGAATTTGAAATGTGGATAGAATTTCTCATGTGATCATCCAAGAATTGTTAAAAAAGTTGGAAATATGGTGAGTATTTTATATAAGATAGTAAGTTTGATTCAAAAAGCATAAACTTACATAAATTGTGATTCACTTTTTGCTTCATTGTGCTTTTAGTCCCAAATCTGTGTGGAGAGAGTTGGAATTTTGTTCCTTTATAAGTATGTTGAAACGAGACTGTTTTAGCTGAAATGTCCGTCATCATTTTATCAGGTGTTATATCAATCAAAACTTTTCATATTTATGTCCCTAAGCGTGGGATAATTTTGGTGTCATCTTGAAGCCTTATATTTTTTATTTCTATATGTGACAGGCTGGGAAGAATGGAAGTTAATTGTCCAAAAATCAATTTTAGGGTTCTGACTGTTTCTTTACCTTTGAAACCTCAGTCTGGTTGTGAGGACTACCTTTTATGTAAAAAATATGTTGAGGCCCAATAACTAAATATACAAGTAAAAAAAATACTAACATTTTAAACAATACACAAATAATACATTTTCTTATTATATATTTTATGCACATATATGTCGGTAATTAGTAAAGCTTACTGTAAAAGGATTAAAAATTTATTTTTTATAAAGCAAAAAATGAGAGATGGCTCTTGAAGCTCCCCTGGCTTCGACTCTTGTCTGCGTTCCTTGGCCCACTAATACGCTATCCAAGGTCCATAAGTGAGTCGCTGCTCTAGTAAATTAGGAAGTAGATATTTGTGTAGGAAAAACAAAAAATGAATATTGTAACAGTCCAACAATATTGATTTGAGAATTTTGACCATGTTTATGCATTGAAAACCTGCTTTTTACTTTCTCGTATACAAAGAGAAAGTATTGCAATCGTCAAAAAATTCGAATTCGAGATTTTGACGGATCTCCACGTTTTAGACCTCCCCGAGTCCGAAAAACACAATTTTGGAATTATGTCTGTTGTCTGTCTGTGAACACGATAACTCAAAAACTATTAGAGCTACGGGGATGAAATTTGGTATGTGGTCTTTAAACATAATTTGTAGGTCTCTATCAAATTTTGGACAAAATCCGTCAACGGGAAGTCTGTCTGTCTGCATGTTCGAGGTCATGCGAACGCTATAACTCAAAAACTTGAAAAGCCAGATGGATAAAATTTTATACACAGTTTTATCGTCATGAATGTAGGTCCGTATCAAATTTTGGGCCAAATCCGTCAAAGGGTTGACTGTCTGTCGGTCCGTATAATTTACTTTTGAAGAGAATCCGTTATCTCCGTGCGCATGCGTACTGCAAGAGCGGAGAGGAATTTCATTACAGAGTAGCGAATTACGTCAGTTTGTCCTTGACCTGGTAAGAGAAGAAAATCGTTACGCATCTCTTTGAATTTCATTTTTTGCCTAGATATTTTTCAATCACTGTAATGAAAAACCTTCTGATAGTCATTGGATTCTGGGTAACAATAGGTTCGAATTTTTTTAGCCACGTGGGGGAAGGGGAAACGGCACCTCTTTGGGGAAGTATACGAGAAAGTTTAAGGGAGAACACTCCCCCCGGTTAAAATGGAAGTGGCAAAATTGGCGTGAAATTGACAAATCTATATACGTTTTTCTCTCATATTGCATTTTACCCACTAACCCCCTTGCTTCTCAGATTGTCTCGTACTTGTGTTGGCATTTTTTTGTGAACCATTGCATTTCTTTTATTTATGTGAAATTAGAAATCTTACAAAAGTTTGCTTTTTTCATGAATTATAGGAAAAATTTATTGATCTATGGAAGTCCATGTATGATATGTTTGTAATGCATACAGAAGAACAGAGGATATATCATTGCATAGCAACTGTTGGTAAGAATGGAAAAATTATTTTTCTAATTTGTGCTTTTTAAAAATTTGTTGAATAGTATACAAAACACAATATAAAGATTATGAAAACAAATAATTTCAAAAGTTAGATATATAATTATTTAATTATGAAACAACAAACAAAAAACTTAACTTTTGTTATTTTCTCTGGGTTAAGCTTTTTGATTAAATTCTATGGCATATAAGCATATTAGGGAATGAAAAGGTAAATCCAACAGCAAAAGTGGCTGCTCCAATAAAGACTTCCTATGTTCTGCAACATGACTTTGACTATTTTTTTATGAGTATGTCTTGAAAAGGAGTGGCAAATATTTAGGACTTCTAAAGTCATAAGCTGCATGCTATGAAGCCATCTATCTGTGGGTTTAAGTTGAATAATTTTAATAGAAAAATATATGTAAAATTGACAAGGTCTTGAATTAGCTTCAAATGTTGTATACATACCAAAAGTAGAATCCAAGTTGGCATATCTCTTGTGCAACAGATGTATTATTGTGTTGATATAGCCACTACTGACAGACTTATTGGATGATCTTCCCAATATTAAATCGTTCAATTTATTTATTTATTTAGTTTTTGCTGATATATGTTAATTTTGCTGTGAATCCTTGACTTGAACAGATGAAATCTAGGTGGTTTTATTTTTGTATGTAAAAACACATGTTCTCCCATGTCATGTGTTTTGAAATGATAAAATAATTTTTTAAAGACAGACAGTCAAATGATTGAAGCTGCTTGATCTGACTTGGCCCTTTTTATATCAGAAGGGCCTAACCAACCGATTGAAACAAATACTAATCATTCTCAGATACTGAAAACCTTTGTACATGTACCAGGTGGAGTTGATTTCACCAAAATAGGAGTGAAGTGAATAATGGAGATTACATTTTGCTTAGAAGTATATAGAAACATTTTACTTTCATTTATTGATTTGCTGTAAAGACTAACTAAAAAATTGCAGCGTTTGTGATCACGATTGTGTTTAACCTCTGTACATTAATTTACTGCACTCAAAGTATTTATTATTATGTAAGTAATCCTTTGATTGAGTTTCTGTTTTTTATTATCCTTTTTTGTTTTTTTAGTTTTCCCACGTTGGTTTTGTTTTGTAGCACCCATTGGTGCTTCTGTTTTTTTTTTTTTTTTCTATTTGCACGTAGTTTTTTAATTCATACCTTCCAAATAGATAGGTCTGATAATTGTAACTTTTTTTTCCTACTTGACTGGTCTGACACTTCCCTGTTGATCCTTACTGACTCAAAACCCTTTGGGCGAGTCGGTCGACGTGGGTTATGCATGTATGCATAATGTGATGAAAGTCGTGACCCTAACAAAGAACTCCGGAAAAGCATTCATCTTACACATTGACTGTCACTCCTTTCAGTAGTAAAGTCACCCAAAAGTGCTAGTCTCGGGTTTTTGGAACAAACAGTAAGAGGCACAATTTGAAGAAATTCATAAGTAATTTTGCTATTATGAAGGCAAAGTTGTTATTATCTATCTGATGGTAATATACTAATTGGCTATAGCTTCACTCTTTATTGTGGGCTAAGTTATGTAATAATAATTTTCTCATTTGAAGTCCATTTGCTGTAATGTTAAGATTTTCTAACACATTTTTAATGTATTGTTGCTAAGTTTTATTTATATCTTTACATAAATATTTGAAAAACATCATCAAACTACAGATAGCATCTTTGTTATCTGTTTTGTTTTATGCTTTCTTTCTTAAAATTTTAATTTAAATACATATAAAAGCATTTTTCTGTCAAGTTTGAATAACAATTTTTTTTTTATCTGAATTTTTAAAGGTACTTTATTACTTCAAATTGGAGAACTTGGTGCTGTTGTGCAAAGTCTTGAAGAAATGGAACTTTATGATGACAATCTTAGTACCAGAACTCAAAGTCTTCCGATGGAACTGTCTCCCAAGTCAGAACTACCGGAAATGGCATCGCCCGACAGCGAGTCTGACAACAGCCAAAGCATGTCCATCCCAGTTCG
>BGPR01047007.1:0-11897 GCA_013235015.1 Araneus ventricosus
TTAGGGCAAATAGTCCCAGTCGACTATACGATTAGGGCAAATAGTCCTAGTAGACTATACGTTTGGGACAAATAGTCCCAATCGACTATACGATTAGGGCAAATAGTCCCAATAGACTATACGATTAGGGCAAACAGTCCCAGTCGAGTATACGATTAGGGCAAATAGTCCCAGTCGAATATACGATTAGGGCAAATAGTCTCAGTCGACTATACGATTAGGACAAATAGTCCTAGTTGTCGATAAGCTCGGGACATATTGTCCCAGATGTTTCCAGGAAAGGGAAAAAGTGAAAGGAAACTCATAGTATACTTCTTTCAGCATGTCAGCTTTAAATTAAACATCTTTTCATAGTTAAATTTTTAACATGCAAAAGTTGGGTCGAAAGGCTTAAGATGTTACAGCAAATTCCACCTGACAGTTAGTATACGGTTCAACAATAAAATGTTTCATTGGAACTGCTCTTGCTTTAGGTAATTTTTTCCGCTGTCAAAGTAGGCATCGAAATGTAATGAAACTACTAATAGTGACTGTTTAATTTACAGAAAACAAAACCGGAAGGCAATATTTGTCTTTTATGCCTACTTCGCCAACGCAGCACATAAACCATCTTAAGTACGTGGATGGGAAATCTGCGGTGTTACGCTCGGTCCTCAAAAGGTAGGCCCTATTAATAGTCATCTGCTATACTATAAAGAATTCTAGTATAGCATTGAGATGCCATAAAGAATTGTTTATGGCCAGAGGGTTTCATGTTCGAAACCCGATTTCACTGATGATCCGCCGTGTATGTGGGCACGTCCGGGTGTGTACGAAAAAAGGGAAATATTCTTTTTTTATCATCATATCTTTAATTTTCATCGCTTTCTCATTCTAGATCGCTTTCATCTTTGTTTCCATCGGTATCTTAATCTTAATCGAAACTCCCCCCTCAACCTTAGAATTTTGGCGCAAAAGAAAGTAACTTGATATTTCGTAAACATCCGGACCCTACACGTCTCGTTCCTTTCAGTTCTCTGTCCTATCTCTAGTTGGCTGCATCCCTCAGTTTGAGGTACGTAAACTAATTTCTAATATTTGGTATTTCATTCGAATTCTTGGTCTATCATAAAGCTCGGGGTAAAGACAGTGTTTTTAGCTTTATGCTAACACTGTTCGCAGAAAGCATTATGATTTCTCTAATTTTTGACGGTTCGTATAGATTTCACTTATTTACCCCTGATGAGCATCTATACGCTTTTACCAATGAACGACAGTCTTTGTTTATCCATTTAAATTTAACATTGGTTGATTTTCATGATCATGATAGATTCCACAAATCTTCTTGAATTGCAGCATTATTGCGCATTCGTTGCGTTTGTGTTTTATATTATTTTATATTATCTTCCCCTTTTGTTTATTTTCTCCCTTTTACAATTCTGTTATGATTGTTTCTTATTTGTTATATATATATATTTCCATAGTAATAGTTCATAATCTAATTATCTTTTTGTATTTCATATTATGATTATTAATTAGGTAATATTATTTTGGATTTAATTTTAATTATTGGTTTAATAAGGGTATATAATGAAAAAGTTTTTTAGAGTTTTAATAGTTTGTAAAATATTTAACTTTATATATATATATATATCAAAAGAAACAAGAAACATAAGACAAAAACTCAAAAACAACCAAGACACAATGGCAAAAATATAGACAAAAACCATTATAAATTTGAAAAATATCATAGCGAGCCGCTCGTCAGGAAGGGAAGCTCGCTTATGATATTAATATGTGCTTTTTTCTGCTGATGACAAACGAAACCGGTTAAAATATGCCTCCATCCCTTCAAAAAGCACAAGACAATTAAAAATGGAAAAATTCTGGAATAAAAGACAAATACATTGAAGACGATTTAAAAAAAATCGAGAGCAAAAAATCTGAATACAAAAGACCTAGAATAAAATAAAATAGTAGTATTCACAAAAAAATAAAATAAACGCGAAAAAGGCTCACCACCGCCAGGAATAAGCAAACATGTCAGTGAGAAGCACGAGGAAATGGACGCCAAACCAGTTATTGCTGTTGCCAAACAGAGGAAGAGAAGGAGAAAAAGGCTTTGCCAGTAGCTCCGGATTCACTTCTTGAGATATCGTCGCACAAAGTTTTCGGGAATACCATTATTTAAAAGTTGATCATACAAAAGCTTTAATTGTCTCGATTTTGAATTTTTATTCGAACAAATAGATTTAATACGAGAAAATGGAGAGAGAATAGTGTTTCTATGAATCTTAATAGAAATATTAGAAGACCAATGGGAAAGTCGGTTGAAACAAAATCCATTCTTTTGTCAAAAATATCGATACAAAAGTTATTATCAACTTGTTTAATATCCAGATCTAAAAAATCCGCTTCAAAATGATTACTGTTTGTTTGTTTAAGAAACAATGCTGAAGGATAAATATTTTGCCACGTTTTATTAAATGTTCCATGATTAAAAACAATAAGATCATCTACAAATCTGAAAGCATGAGGATGAAGAAGTAAATAATACTTTTCAAAGTAATGAAGGAAAAGGTTAGCTGTAATACAAGAAAAAGAAGATCCCTGAGGAATGCCATGAGATTGGAGAAAAATGCTTTCCCCAATGTAAATAAAATTATTAAATATGCAAAAATTACATAATTTATCCCAATACTCAAAAGAAATATTGAGAATATTTCTGTAATAAAAAAGTATATATATATAAGCATCGTTACACTTCTCGTTCTATCAACATGGTGTTGAAATAACAAAAAATACAAGAACATATCTTGTTGCAATCTACACAAGTTTACCTTGTAAATAAAAGAATATGCAAATAAGGTTGAAATCGAGAGACCTTTAATGCATAGTGAAGCGAGCAGTTTAATCAGAAGTTATAAAATCTTCCATTGCTCATTTCCAAGTCAAATAAAAGTTTAATCTAGCAATACGAACCTCTACACCTCGACTCATTTTTTCATAAAAGCGTAAACATATTCCCAGCAGAAATAAGATGAGTTTTCGTCCACATCATAATCCACGCGCGACTCGGAAATTTATTTCAATAAAAAGAAAGCTCGAACAGTTTCGCTGCTGCGACGAAATGAGATCGGGAAATAAAAACGCCGACTCCTCCGATCTGAAATAACCTTTTTAATACACATAGTGTAACGACAGAAGAATATTTAGAAGCCCGATCTTGCTTAAAAGTAGATGCTTCAGGCGAAACTGTAAACATAGCCCAAAAAGCAATTCGATTCTAAATTTTTCTACTAAAAAAAGAGATCAGCGTGTGTGTGCTTTGAAGTTTCTGAAAATTGCTTGCAAATATCTCCTTGCAGTTTATTTTTATTAACTTTTAAGCATAAGTTACTCTAAATTAAATAACATATCTTTTTTCCAAAATATGAGTAAATTTTACAAGGTACATTAGAATAGAACTTCACAACTCCTAATAGGAGTCCAGCGGGGCAAGTCTTCAAAAACTTCTCCTCCGAGACCCGCGATTTTTGAATGAAATTTTGTCTTGATTACAATATTAAAATATAAGATTAAGTTTATTTGTGTTTACGTCACGTTTTGAACCTAGACGAGGGATATTTTGGGACGGACTTCATAATTGAGAGGGGTGGTCGGACGACAAGGCCGACGCTTGAGCTGGCACCCCCTCCCCAAGATTCCGTACCGCACTAACGGGAAGGCATTCGACCCCAACGGCTTTGTGTGCACCGGGCCCGCTTACATGGCGTTTTTACGGTGGAATCACGTTTTCGAATTACAGTATACTCTTTATTATCCGTGCGCGGATTATCCGGTTTGCGGATTATCCGTGCTCATTCCGGACTCACAAAAAAATTTAAAGAGAAACATTTTCAAGCTTATCATGCATGTAAAATCGATGTTGATGTTCGATCGCGAGAAACTAGTGAGCCGTGACGGCAGAGGCTAGAGAATAGATTTTTTTCTTCCTCCAAGTGCAATCGCTACCTGTTCAACCCCTAATTTTCCGAGAAATGAATCGTCCACTTCCTGCTAGCTCGTTCTCGTACGAACACGGTTCTTCCTGACACGTCATTTTTAACTTCTTCGTCTTCTCTCTCAACGTGTTCCTTTAGTTTTTGCGTTTTGTTTGTCGTCAGTTAGCAGCGTGAAATTTTCTACTGGTAAAAATGAGTGGTGTGAAACGAAAACAAAACATTTTAAATGTTAAACCAAAATTAGAAATCCTTCAAAAACTTTATAATGGAGAATCAGCTAGTAGTGACGCAGGAGATGTACTAAATGAAGAAAATACAATTTCCCATTCTGCTGCTCTACAATCTGTGGAAACTTTGTTAGATTATAAGGGACAAAGAGGATTTGATTACGGTGACATTACTGCGGTTCGTAAAATATATGTCGATATACTACAAGAGATGAAGAAACAGCAGAAGCCAAGACGCATAAAAGATTTTTTAAAGCAGTAAATGTTAAAAGGAATATTCCTAGTTTGATGTTATACAGCATGCGCATGTAAGTAATTTTTATATTTTGTACTGATGTTGATTTTTTCTTTAATAAAAAGGAGTTTTCGGATTATCCGTGTTTTTCTATTATCAGTGCGACCCCTCCCTGTGATTAACCCGGATAATCGGGAGTTCACTATACTCCAGTACCAGTACTGGAGCACGCTATCCCCGAAGCTGATACCAGAACTTAATGAGTAGGGTAGCGATACTCCAATTAGGACTGTATACCCATTAAAAATTATGAACCTTCTCATTCAAATAGATTAAATGATGGGTCCAAGTGAACATATCGTCAGTGATCAAACCCAGATATTTAAGTGATGTATTTTTTCTTATTTAGTTAGTGACCATGCCGGTCCGGCCTACCCGCAAGGGTGTAAGGCCCTGAGCGGGCCGGCAGGGAAAGAAAAATCCACAAAACCATCTAAACGACACAACGATCAATACAAACTATGGAGTTAAAATCCTTTCTCCGAAGTAAAAACTAACACCAAACACTGAATAAAAACAGCACCAAAAACTGAACAAAAACAGCAAACTGAAAAACAATCAACCATGGGTCAGCCGGTCGCAAATGCCATTACTGATTTTAAAAGCCTGAAGAAGTTTGGATTGGGCCTGACCATTATATCTTAAAGTTTTAAACCAGCTTTTCCTGTGTTCATCAGATAGTTCCTTTAAGTGAAATTCAGCCGTAAGAGGTCACATGAACACATAGTAGTCGGCATCCCCGACCAGGCCACAGGCATCGCAAATGCCATTACTGATTTTAAAAGCTTGAATAAGTTTGGATTGGGCCTGTCCATTATATCTTAAATTTTTAAACCAGCTTTTCCTGTGTTCATCAGACGGTTCCTTTAAGCGAAATTCAGCCGTAAGAGAACACCTGAACACATAGTGGTCGGCATCCCCGACCAGGCCACAGGCATCGCAAACGACATTACTGATTTTAAAAGCCTGAATACGTTTGATTGGGCCTGGCCATTACATCTTAAATTTTTAAACCAGCTTTTCCTGTGTTCATCAGACGGTTCCTTTAAGTGAAATTCAGCCGTAAGAGGACACCTGAACACATAGTGGTCGGCATCCCCGACCAGGCCACAGGCGCAAAGCGATGAGCTCAGTTTTTTGAACCTGTGTAGATAACAGGGAAATGGTCCATGATTAGTTAAAAAGTAAATTAAAAATGTATTGGTGACTAAAAATTTTTTGTCGACGCCGGCAACAAAACTTCTGATTCTATGTCCTGATTCAGACTGAGAGCTATGACAGAACTCTCCCCATTCTCTAATTAGGTTTTTGGCAATTCTGTATTTCAAACACGAATAGGGAGTAGGCAAGTGCATTTCCACCCCTTGAATAGTAGCTAATTTGGCATGGTGGTCAGCGAGCTCATTACCTGGATTACCAGTGTGCTCCTTCACCCAGGCTAGCCCAATCTGTCCCCCAGCCAAGTTAAAATTTTCTTTGACCCTGATGATCACCTCAGACCTGGACCTGGAACTCCGGAGGGCCTCGATGGATGACTGGTTATCCGTAATAATATTAATTTTGATTTTTTTTCCAAAGCCCAGCGAACGGCGAAATCAAAAGATGTACAAGGTGTGTTCGAAAATTTCGGTGAATGGTCCCATAGTAGAATAACCGCGCTGGTTCGGATGCTGCCCTCACGCAGACGCATTGAGAGAGATGGCAACTAGTGCCCCCTAGCGTCCAAACCACGATAGTTAAGCGGAAGTGCGCGCTACGACCAATTTAACGAGTCAGTGTGAGAAGGCGCGTCACTGCGAAATGGAGCAACGCGTAAACATCAAGATTTGCTTCAAATTAGGCAGAACGGCGACGGAGACGCACGAAATGTTAGTGAAAGTGGACGCAGTTAGTAAAAAGTGTGTTTTTGAGTGGTTTAAACGATTTAGAGACGGAAAGGAGGATGTCAAAGATGAGCCGCGTTCCGGTCCGCCACCAACAAGCACAACTCCAGACAACATCGAACGAGTGCGACGGATGCTTGCGGATGATCGACGGCTGTCTTTGAGAATGATAGCGGAAGAATTGACGATAAGCCTAGACAGTGTGAGCAACATTATTCACGAACATCTGCAAAAGCGTAAGAAAAAGGTGTACGCTTTTCCGACATTACTCAGATCCAGCAACGTGTGACAACGGTGCTTCGAGCGATACCGAAAGAAGAGTTTGCTGACGGTTTCCAGCACCTGTACAACCGATGTCAAAAGTGTATTGTAACTAATGGTGATTACTTTGAATGCCAGTAAAGGTATTTTGTTTGTATACATTGTTTCCTTTATTTTATGAGACCATTCACCGAACTTTTCGAACGCACCTTGTATAAGTGATGTATTGACTGTAGTCTTCCTATCTCTGAAACTAAAAATTGGCAGCCTATTGAAGATCATGATATTTTTACTAGACCTGTTCTTGGCGTGTGCCCGTGACAGAACTCACCTAAACGCTGGGCACACACGAGATGGCTACGCTATACCATACGTCCGAAGAACTCGTTTGTATTCCACTCATTCAAGTCGATAGATTTACTCAAGTCATTCACGGATGTTCCAAAGTTTGTTCTGAGACACCTTGTTTGAGAAGGTTCAAAGTCGCATACTAACACACATCCATCCTCCTCCTCCCCCACACGGCGGATTTCCGATTTTACTTTCAACGTGATCTGTCCTCTTATATGCATCAGAATAGGATGGCGCAGCACGATGCACCACTTTAGCAGTGCGAGGTTTAGAACCGGGGACCTTTGGTTCCGGAGTCGCGAATCTTAACCACAAGACAAAAGGAATTCCCCTGGTCCGGAGGTGGATACTGACTTATATGCATCAGAATAGGATGGCATAGCACTGCAGTTCCATTTCGTATAATGTTCAGCGTTTTCCAAAGATTCTAGCGAAACGGAACTCCATTCATAATGCCTCAAAAAATACTGATAATAACAGATGGTATTTAATTGTAATTTTGTTATTTCTGATAAAAAGCAGACACTTTTAACTTTGTTAATACTTATAAAAGCAGAGACTCGTGTAAATGATTTGAATTCGCAAAAATGGGTAAATCTTTAAATATTCAGATTAAGAGCAGATCTTTTGGACGCGAGGTGTACTGTTCACAAAACTACCAGGAACCATGATGCTAATCCCACAGAAAAAGAATTGGGAGTCACTGTTAGCCAGTAGAAAACTCATCTAAACAAAAAATATTGCCACGAGTTTTTAATACCGTTTCTTTGCCATGTTAGTTTTATGGTAGGAAAAAGAGATTTACAGAGATTTATAATGGGCCCCAGGTCATCCCCCCGACCATCGAATATCTGGCAACAAAATGAAGGTTCTAGAAAATACAAGAATTATGGCCCTATCTCTCTTAGGAACCGAGATCTGGAGATTCTTCTGGAGAATTCCATGTGACGTCAAGCCTTGTTGGAAAGCTATATATACCCGAGGTGCTGAAACGAGTTACTGTCTTTGGAGTTTTGTTCGTAGTGCGAGTTCCGCAGATCTTCGGAGTTGTGCGCTATTGATAGTTATGTTTCTGTTATTTAATTAGTGATTCGATGTCTGTTTGTGTTGTTAATTTATACGAGTGCTGTTTTGCTTGTTACCTTCTGCTTTGTCTTTTGTGGAATATTCGTGGAACAAAGTGTCATTTTCCATCTTCTTGGATTTTCGTAATAATATTGAGCTGACAGTTTTTCACCTCGTTCTAATAAATGAATATCTTAGACATTCCTTATGAAAACGTAAAGCATTTGAATTAAAGTGGCATTTCATACCTTTGAACGCTAGTCAAATTATCTTCTATTCATTTGTGTGTGGTTTTAGAATTCAACCGCTCCCTGTTATATGTGGGTAAAATACCAATCCTCCTATTTTTAAAATTCCCTCTTTAAGAGTGATAGTTCCTCTATCACTCTTAAAGACATCCTTCACAAAGATCCTCATCCACAACTTTTCACTTTTTTAAGAATGATTGATTTTTACTCTTTGATATAAAAATTTTTACCTTGTTTTTAGGTCATTCTTAACTTGTTGCAAGCTTTTATAGACTTCATATATTGACACTTCATACCGAAAGACACTCCTTTTACCTAAACTCCTATACTAAGATTTTATCCTAGACCATATGTTTGGCGCAGCATAATCAAAAATGGTTTCTGCGCCAGTAAACTCCACCAAACCAAACCAAACCTATTTTTAAAAACAGATAATTTCGAAATGGGAAATCACCAATGCTTGATTAGAGTTTTATAGAGGCATGCTCAAATTGGTTTAACGTCCCGTTTTGAAGCTACACTAAGGCTTTGTTGGCAACGAACTTAATAACTCTAAATCATGGTCAACTGACCAGGATGACATCTGAACGACCCCACTTTCCCTACTTGGCTTGACGTCATATGGAATTCTTCAGAAGAATCTCCAGATCTCGGTTCCTAGAAAGATAGGGCAATAATTCTCGTATTTTCTAGAACCTTCACTTTGATGCCAATGAATCCCCCACTCTTCAAACTTTCACATCACACTAGCGGGAAGTTTTTGACGAAGACATATATAATGTTCATCAGCCAAGCGAATTTGGCGAAACTATAATGGAACGCAGTCTTAGATTAATTACACTTCCATCCCGTAGTCCTGACATACTCTTAAAGTTAATCGCAATCCAATAAAAAATCATTTTAATTAAACAAGAAGACAATAATTGAATTTGAAGTGTTGCATTTAAAATTTAGGAAAAATAATATTCTCTCTGTTCATAAAACTGAATGAATTTTCATTAGTTTTTTCAAGTAATAATCGTTTTGGTAAAATATTTACTATTATACATTGACAGTAGATTATTTCATGAAACTCTTAAATGCCAGCGATGCTAATTTTTTCAATAAAGCTATTCAGGCTTTGGTTAACTCGTTATTAAATAACAATATCAATACAAATGCAATTTAAATTCAATTTATGGTAAGTTATTTAATTTTCATTTAAAAGCGATGAAAGTTTTATTTAACAATTCGGATTCAGCAACATTGAAGACAGACTAGACAAACAATATACTCGAAAAGAAAATCACAACTCCTTTTAAATAAATTTTCATTCCTTAAAATTCTATCTTCTGCTAAACTAAAAGAGACTTTAAGCTTTCAAATTGTTGAAGAAGAATCTAAAGCAGGCAAAAAAAAGTTGAAAGGTTTCCTTCTTTTCGAAAATAATCCCCTTTTGTTGCATCAAAAGAAACCACAGTCACTCTTCATGAAGGTCATCCAGCATTCCTCCGTTGCTTTCCTCTATTATCCCTGTTGTTTTTAATTTTTCTCTCCTCTATTATCCTCCTCAAATGGCAAAGTAGATTTGGCGGAGAAGAAACGCAGCCAGAATGAAAATGGCACGTCAGTCACCTGGAGTGACAAACCAAATCTATTTAATCCGAGCTCAACTGCAGCCACTGTTTTGCTTTCGTCTTCGACAGAGATGGGATTTTGAGCTCCAAAGCTCTCTTTTCCACTTCCTGGGACGGATTTGGAGACGCCTGCTTCATGAGGAACTATATAGAACACCCTGGGCCTTAAAGGAGACTGCTTGTTTTATAGATGTCTATTGCCATCGCCAAGTTGGCGACGTCTTTCGCTGAGAAATTGTCTTTTGAGCTCTACGCTGTCGTTGAGGAGAGAGGGAATTATTTTTGGAGAAAAGACAGGATCTGCCGTAGAAAAATGAATTCCTTTGAGGGAATTTATATTTGGAATTTCGAGTTTTGGTTCATTTATGTTTTGTTGAGATACCCTTTCACTGGAATATTGTTGTGGTAGTTTATTGTTTGGAGCAGGGTTGCCATATTGCCCTTTTTAAGGCCAAATTATAGAAGTTCGGCCTTTTTTCTTTGCGTGAAACGTGAATTATACGGCAATCATCAACGTTAGCGCCAAACTTTCGCCAAACGCTTATGGGTCCTAATGGCGCAAGATCAGATTTGGCGAAGCTGAGCCAAATAAGTGGCTGCAAATGATTCAATTACGTCTCAAAATTAGTAATAATTTTTATGAATCATTACTGCTCTATCCTGTAACATATAGTAGCAAAAGATTAGATAAGAAAATATGACCAACTAAAAGCTAAGTTAAATGAGAACATTTAATGTATGCGGTATCCCGCCAGGAGGCGCTCGTCACTTTCTCTCTATCAGCTGACGTCAGGTCACATGACCTTGCTCTTGCTAGCGAGAAGGGCTGCCATATTGGCCTTCTTAGGGCCAAATTTTGGAAATTTGGCGTTTTTTCGAAGCCCTTGGCCTTAGGAATTTTCATTTGGCCTTAAATTCATTTTTGGTCTTTTTTGGCTGTATTTTCGTTAATGACGTTTAAAACAATTTTTAATTACTTATTCTATTGTTTTTTAAATAAATTTTTGATATTAGACATTTCAAATGATACATAATGAGCTGTCAAACGAAATAGCTCCTGAATAGAACAAGGATGTTTGAAATTTCTTTCACTTACATTTTAGTTTAATAATAGAATATTGAACATATGCCTATCAAGTGGGATTCGTTTCCATGAAGGTTAGCTGTTTTTCTAATAGCAAATGAAGTTTTCAATCAATTTGTCAAATTTGGCCTTTTTTGGCCTTATTTTTAAGAAGGCTTGGCCTTTTTTGGCCGTATTTTAAAGAAGCCTTGGCCTTTTTTGACGTTATTTTAAATAATGCTTGGCCTTTTTAACCTTATTTTAAAGAAGGCTTGGCCTTTTTGGCCTTATTTTAAAGTAGGCTTGGCCTTTTTTGGCCATATTTTTTAAGAAGGCTTGGCCTTATTTTGGTATTTTGATCTGTCAGCCCTGCTAGCGACACATTGTTGCGCGCTGGCGAGCGACGGAACGCAACGCCTAAACTGCCTACGATGATTTAACATGACTTTATGTACAGGGCAGTAGCCGCCCTCCTAATTCTTTCTTTCACTTAAATTTCAGTTTAATAATAGAACTTATGCCTATCAATTGGGATTCGTTCACATGAATGATAGCTGTTTTTCTAATAGCAACTGACGTTTTAATCAATTTGTAAAACTTGGCCTTTTGGCCTTATTTTTAAGAAGGTTTGGCCTTATTTTGCTATTTTGATCTGCCAGCCCTGGTTTGGAGCTACAAATCTGCCGTACTCACTGCTACTACTGATCATTTCAAAATGCCAAGATTAGCACTTTTTGGCGATATGACTCCGGAAATGGGTGACAGGCAATGAGTGAGATGAGCTCATTTCTGGAGTTTTTTGTTAGGTCAAGGTTTGTTAGTAAATATTTCCCCCTCCACTTCTCACGCCACCCCTAATTTGGTGAAATGAACTCCACCTTTTACATGAGCAAAAGCGCGGAGGG